>VZSC01006080.1:112371-123799 GCA_013398225.1 Steatornis caripensis | reverse complement strand
CCCCCCCCCCCCTTCCCTAACAGTGAAGCAGCTGCAGTGAGACAATGATTATTTAGGGAACCGAATAAAGAGCCCGCTGTTTTTGGCTCAGACTCACTCTCTGCTTAGATGAGCTCAGGCAACCAGACAGTTGAACTGCAGAGTCTGTCTGCAACCAGCGTTTTCTAAAAGCTCTGCACAACTCCTGGGCTGTTGCTTCAGCAGAATTGCTGCCTGGTTCAAAAGATGATCTGAAAGTTAAGCAATACAGACAGTGAAAAATAGCAGCATGTCATCAGCAGCTCTGTTGCATCTTCTGCATCCCCAAAAAGTTTTCTCCCATCCCTTCATTCTGTCCCCTTGCTTTGATACACCCAGGCCCTGGCAGAGTCACAGCCACCAGCCTCCAGCTAGACTCCGGGACCAGAGAAACGCTCTGTTAAGCCAAGTGCCACAGACAGTTGCTGTCAAGCAGCATTCCTTCTCCTTCCTTGGGAAGGCCAAATTTACTACTCCCACACCTTTCCCCGCCCAGGCCAGAAGAGTCACCAGAAAGCTGGTCAGCAGAAAACGTAGCGCTACCGGGCTACTGTAGTAAAGATACACAGCATTACCTTTCATCTGGGGTGACAGACAGATTTTCAAGGTCTTCAAGTTCTGTAAAGGAGAAAATTTTATCAAGCCATCAGACACAAAGCTTTTGTTACTTAGCACTCTTTTAAACCTACCTTCTGCGTTACCATGGTGTCAGCTTTAAATATATTCATTTTTACAACACCCTTGCTGGATGTGAGAAATAACCTCAGCCCTGGTTGTCAAACAGGCATAAGGAGTCTTATCTCCTCTGCAGTCCTCTTGATGTCAGCTGATGAAGAGCACTCCCTAACAGCTATGCTGTATCATCACCGTCAGCCTCCCTTCAACAGCAGGAGAATCGATAGGGAGAGACTAAGTGCCTGCCAAGTCTGGGTCCAGCCAGAAGGCACTGGACATAAGTAATAATATACAGAGCCAATAGAGTGCACATTATTTTTTCTGGACACTGACAGATGTTTGGAGACACCAATGACAAACATGCCAGCTAATGCTATAAAGAAGTTAGTAAGAGGCGAGATGAATGGAATTCAAGCACACGCTTCTTCATTATGTTTATATAGACAAAATATGCTTTTGGAGACAAGGTGTTCACATTGGCAGCATTAGTTTTGGACATGTACATTGTTGTGAAGACAAATGCTTCCCCATTCATACACATAAAAATAACTCTTGCTACTAGAAGTGCAACTTTGAGAGCTAGTTCCTCACTCTTAGATTAGGGAAAGAGGAGGTGAAAAAATAAGTGAATCTCTAAAACCAAAGGGAGCAATAAAAAAAAGCATTTGTTAACAGGAAAAAATATGATTGAGGTTAAATGTTGCTCAGGCTACTTTTAAAGGTTTCTATTTCTGTATATGTAAAAACCAGAAAGTAACCAAAGAAACTCAGGATGTCCTTAAGAGAAGCAGAGCGCTGGTGCCTATAAGGGGACAGTCTGCTCTAGTCCTGAAGCAGAGGGAGGGCTGCCTAAAATCCAATCAACCTCTTTAATTAGGAAATGATCATGTCCTAAATTCTCTCAAACAATGCTGCTATAGTTGGCTGAGGCTGTGCCAGTTTCACACTTTGCTCACTCACATTCATTGGGTTTAATCCCTAGGCGTAATTTCAGTCCCTCAAACCAGCAAAAGCATTATTTTGTAGAAAGGAAATCCTGAACCACTCTAGTATTTCTGCATGTGTTCTAACAGTCACGCATATATCGCTCCTTCCATTTTCTCGTGTTATTTCTCTTTCGATAACATCTACTAAGCCAACAGATTTTCCAAACAGTGCAATAGATTCAGTTGAACAATAGAGCTGTTTCTGCAGTTATAATTTTAAAGTCTTACCAATAATTACATATTCATCCTCTGAGTCACTGTGGCAGTGAAATCTGGTAACCTCATGATGCGATGGTAGCTGCGCTGGGGAGCCAACAGGCAGCAGAGCACAGCCTGTCCAGGACAAAGACACCACCAGTTAAACTTTTCCAGCATTTATAGAGTAGCTGCAATTATATTTATATTTTTCTTTACTTACCCAAACTTCAGCACACAGCCTGTGTTTACAGAACAATTTTATTTATTTATTTTCACACACACACACAAAGCCAGTTCTTGGGAGCCTGTCACATAGCATGTACCTCAGTTTCTTAGGAAGAAGCTTTCAGAGACTAAAACAAAAGGTTTTATATTATCAGTTGTCTCTCCCCTTCTCACGTGCAAACACACCATTCATTTCTTCCCCACGAGTTACGACATTTAGACTTTAGACTTACGTTCCATCCCCAAGATCCGTATTACTCAAGAGACTAAAATCTACTTAGAAATGCATGTGCTGACTCAAGCATTATAGTGCCAGAAGCATTTATTATCTTGCTTCAAAAATATATATGAATGAATACTCCGGGCAGCTTCACTCAAATCAATTGCGTGGCCTGAACTGCATACTGCAGAACCAAGCACAGAAGGAAAGAGCCAAGCTTCAAATCCTGCAAAAAATTATTTAAGCACAGAGAAAAACAGCCAGCCACAGACACACTCTGTGGAGAGCTGTGCTTGGCATGTGGCACTTCAACCTTACATCTTCTTTTTCATGTGAAAAAACCCCATTTAATTATAATAAATACGACACAGATGTGAGCATTCAAAAGGAAGAGTTTGACCCACAGGGAAAATGCTTGTGGCATAACAATCCTCATGGAACACAGCTCTCAAGAGACTCAAAGAAGGTAACAGAGAATTTGGTTCCAAGCAATGCCCAAATTCATTTAGTATTTTCTTGCACAAAAATAAACGGCAAAAGCTGTCAGAAAAGTTTGCATTATAGACTAAGTAACTTGCCTTCATAACCACTGTCTGAAGAGGCAACAGAAGAATCAGACTTCTTCACTGCAGGGTAAGAAGATAACTCCGAATCGGTGTGATAGCTGCCATCTGATCCACTCGTTTCCTCCACAGCCCAGGACTCTGCTTGTTGGCTTAGGATATTACATTTCATTTTTTCTAGCGATGCTATAATCATATCTGCCACAAAAAAGTGCGCATTTTCCTGGACACAAGATTGGAGCGCTCATTAGTACACAGCATATTTGATATTTACTTAAGACAAAGTGAAATACATAATTTTTCCCCATACTTTTTCAACTCAAGAAATGAAAATGTAAGGCTATCTCACCTCTCATTTAAACACCAAAAAAACCACCCCAAGGGAGATTCAGACACATGATGCAAAAGGCAACTACCCAGGTAGTTGCCTCATCCTTGATTAAAACACACAGTTTACTTTTATCTTACCCATGTATTAAAAACGAACTTGATTACATGCCTAATTGATGAATATGTATGCATTTTACGGACATAGCCTTCTAGTTATACTGCATTATTTAGTATGCAAGTGTGAATCCATGTGATCTATTTAATAGGGCTTAATTTCAAGACTGTGTGTGGAAGCAGTTTTGCAGGCATGCTCACTTGGATGGGGCCAGAAGTGGCAAGTTTTGTAGATACTGTAGATCTTCAGGTGGTGGGCACTTGTCAAGTACAAATACTTTCACGTGTTAGCAAGTCATGTGTTAAGAGCTAAGGCAGTAAAGTAGGGAATAGGCAGTGAGGTAGCTTACACTGTCGACTCAAGACTGCACAGAAAGTCTGTGCTAAGTAGGAACCTGGGTCCCCTGGTGTTCACGCTGCCTTAAATAAAAGGTAGCTGTTTCAAAGCTTCACAGCAGCATTTCCACAACAGACACAAGCACTCCCCAGGTGGCCCTTACCATCTTGCCCGCCTGGGTCACTCACCCTCCAGGCAAAGGAAATTTGTAAAGCCACCTCCAGTGCCACTGAGACATCCAGGCAAATGTGCAGCTCCCTGCCCCAACTTCATTGCTGTATGCCCTGTCTCCAGCAGTCTAACAGCACCCCACCAGCCCCACCTGTGCTACTGCTGCTCGCCTGGGTGCAGCATCCTAGCCCAGGCTCAGCTCAAAAGCGGATGCATCGTGAAGGGTTAGACACTCTCAGGTGTGCGGGTGGACACTCAAATTGATGCCCAGGATACTCTCCCCCTTCCCCCTCAACCACATGTGTTTGCAGTGTGCAAGGCTAGACCTCCACCTAAAACACCACGGCAGCACCCAAGGCTAGAGATTCTGAGTGCAGAATAATCAAAGCTTTCTAAAAAGTGGCTTAAGATCAGAAAATTGTACCACTCACATCAGTATTCACGACATCCCCTACAACCTGTACGGAAAGCTTGAAGACAGGCATCAGTGTTTAGAAATAGCTAAATCTAAGGAATACAACAGACATCACTGTTTTCTTATTGTCCACAGTCAAATACATTTAAGAGAGATCGATCTCAACATTAGAAACCCCCCACAAGTAGGTGTTTGAATAGACTTTTATCTTTTACCTAACACTGATTAACATCACTTGCTTGGTGCACAGTTTCTCCAGAGACAACTTTCAGTGAACTTCAGGACACACCATTAGCAAAGGAAAAAATTAAACAGCCTTTTGGCTTTTGGGAGATAGAGAGGACATCTCCTACTCTGAAGACTGAAAAAGCCTGCATGGCAATGGTTAACCCCAAGTTAGTGGCAAAGCACAGCACATCAGCGTGTCCTGCTGATAAAAACAATTATGAGTATATCCGAGAGTTGCAGAAAGATGGAAGAGGATATAGGCAGTCCCCTACTCAGCAAGACTATCATCTTTCAGCTCTGCCTCCTACTTGGTCCATCACCTTAGCAAGCAGTCCCAACTCAGCTGTGACACACCAACCTTCTCATTTCTCTTCCTTCCCACTTGCATCAGCGGAAAGTCCCTCTCAATCATCTGGCCCATCTCCTTCCTGGCACACAACTACAATTCTCAAGACTTGCTGACACTACAAGTGCCTTAGTTTTCACTCTCCTCAGTTTCAAAGGGATTATTTCACAACTTAAAAATGTTTTGCTTTGGGTTGAGTTTAGTTTTTTTTAAAGGTAGCCTCAGACATAATGGACTGAGCTTTTGCTATCTTCTAACCTGTTATCACATCAGCCCCCAACCGTCTGCACAGGAGAAGCAGCTGATGTCATTTTGCCTCACTCAGTAGTCCTCAGATTGTGGTTTCTAATACAGATATCTACTCACTGGCCTCCTGGTGACTGAAAGCAAATTGTTTTGGTTCCCACATTACAGACAGAGAAACTTCATCTGCTTTCTGAAACACCTTTCACAAAAGCAACAGGAAAGCTAGTTCACAAGTTTGTTGGGTTTTGGTGTGTGATTTACTGAGAGGTTTTTTTCTTTTTCTTTTTTTTTAATTCACCTTGGGGATGCCGAGAGCTTCAAATCAAACGCAGAACTTGCCACTCCAGTACAACCAGTGCTGTGCACAAAGACAATTACCTCTTGAGCCCAGGACATGGAACCACATGCACATCCACAGTCCAGCAGAAAATCTCCTTTTCTAAGCACATTTTTAAAGCTCTTTTGCATTAAAACCTACTCATTGCAACAAGGAATTATAACATTAACCCTTTTTTTCCAATTGTTAGAAAAGACTAATATTTAGCACAGTTTGTGACGACAGCATTATCTTCTCATCTTTGTTTCTGCTTACAAGGTCAAATGGGCTGCCTATCTGGCAACACACCTAAGACCATTTGGGTGCCTTATGCAAATTAGAAATCACAAGAAACTGCTTAAATTACTGCAGATGTTACAGTTACTGTGCTTGTTAGCAATCTCACATGCTCATCATAAGCACACAGAAAAAGCCAACCTCTCCCTATCTAGTAGTAAAAGCATGAGGTAAATCGCATCCATGTGCATGTAGCTGCAACAAATCCTATGTAACACGTTCTGTAACTTTAAAGTGACTATAATAATCTTAAAGTTTGGTCTCAAGGAATGGGTGGGAAAATGATGGAATGAAATGCAGAAATGTACACTGTTCTAAAACATTTCCATTATTTTAAAATCATTAAAATATTTAATTAATGGATTAAGAGTAAAAATACAGTAAGAAATAGGCATTTTAGGTTTGTAGGTTCACCCACAGAGAGGAAGAAGAGGGAAAATACAGTATTTATAAAGGTTAGTCCATCTATCAGAAAGTTCTGTTATTGAGAAATGCCTCCTGTCATTTGGTTTTGCCACTATAAAATGGAGAAAACATTACAGCAAAAGTCTTTGTCGTCCTCACCTTCTCCACATCTTCTGGGAGCATGCAGATGTCTTGCAACGAACGATTCAAGAGTATAGCACTTATGTTCAAAGAAGAAGTAGAACCTATGGGTATAACAAGAAGTTTTATTAATTATTTCTTTCTCTGCAGCTCCCAGGACACATGCAGGGTGATTTCCAGAATGCGAAGTTAACTTTTCTCCCCAAAACTGACCACCGTCGAGGCAGAAGGTTGTGGTGGAAGTTCAGGAGAAGGAGAAACACGAGGAACACGTTGGCTTTTGAACTACCCTGGCAACCTGAGGCATGAGTATCAACTGTCATGGAAGCAGAGTTTAAATGCCACGCGACAACAGCACCACTGCGCTCCCAACACCAGCCCTCTCCCAGCTATGGTCTGAGCTGCTGGGAACAACCACAGCCACAACCTCAGGCTGGGATTACAGCGAGGCTCTGCAGTTCGCAACAGAGCCAGCTAACACTGCTCTCTGCTCATTCACAACAGCTGGAAGAAAAAAAAGTCTCTCTGCTGCCTGGGCACAAAGAGAGAGACACATCAGCCTAAAAGATTCCTTGAATCACTGCAGGTATTCTGTGACTACAGTAAGTTTGGAAAAAAACTTTGCCATTACGTTTCCATACCTTGAGGAAATCTCCCTCCTGTTTCCAAATGGAACCCATACTGCATGGTAACATGTACCACTGGGGCAGATGCATTATCTGCAGTGCTCCCTGCTTCCCAGAATAGCAGTTCTGTTTTCCTGGCATTTGCTGCTGAGTATGACAAGCACGCAAAACTAAACTAAACTCTTTTTGCTGTTAAGAACTTTTCACTCTGCAGCAGAGCATGCATCTGGTTTTCTATAGACATAGGCTGCACCCTGGATTGCTTTTTATACATAACTACATGTGTTACAATCTTTTNAAAAAACTTTGCCATTACGTTTCCATACCTTGAGGAAATCTCCCTCCTGTTTCCAAATGGAACCCATACTGCACGGTAACATGTACCACTGGGGTAGATGCATTATCTGCAGCGCTCACTGCTTGCCAGAATAGCAGTTTTGTTTTCCTGGCATTTGCTGCTGAGTATGACAAGCACGCAAAACTAAACTAAACTCTTTTTGCTGTTAAGAACTTTTCACTCTGCAGCAGAGCATGCATCTGGTTTTCTATAGACATAGGCTGCACCCTGGATTGCTTTTTATACATAACTACATGTGTTACAATCTTTTTCCCCCCAGAGACTTGAAGATGTGAGATCATGCCCTCACGTTTTGTTTTCGAAGCGCTCCAACCACTGTTACAAGAAATTGCTGGAAGGATGACAAAGATTATATATAATATCTGTGGACGTACACAATAATAAGATATGAAAGGAAATGACTCCTGGTTTTCACGCTGGCTGGCGTTTGTTTACTACCTCTTCTTTGACCTTATGACCAAGCAATTTGTTTTGCTCTGGTGATGTTTACAGGTTAAAATATACCGTATCTAAATGCTACCACCCTACATGCCATTTAAAGTTGTTGCAGATAAGAGGGATTAATCAAAGCCTCTTTGTAATTGAAAAAAAATAAATAGCCAGTGCTGTATTTGTTTAAAAGTCACAGAAAGGATAAATAGAGGTCCCATAAAATGTGAGAGTAATTTCGGAAAACATTATCTCCAACTAAAGGGTGCTGAACTCTCAGGCTGAGTTTAGATTCTTTATTTTGCCTTATTTATAGAAACCCCGTTACGCTGCCCTGAGCATTGGTGACATCAGGCTGGAAAGTCAATACTGTGCTCGACTGTAGCGAAACAGACATCGTGTTTTTGTAGAGAATTATTAATACGTCCATTGTGTACACCACGCAGGAAAAAATGGAAAGGCTGATGATCTGACTTTTCAAAACAGATTTAATCACTGCAAAGTCCTTATCTAATTAGGTTATTTTCACGCCTGTTTGATGATTCATCTTACTGGATAAGCAGTGTGCAGGGGGTACAGGTAAGTACTAAAACTTCTACAGCTTGATAAAAGCCTACACCCTCATCAGTTAAGATAAAAAACATTACTCTCCAAACTAAAAATAACATGGGATTTTTTTAATATGGGATTTTTTTTTCTTTAGAATATAAGATGCAAGTCATCTCAAATGTAATTTTGAATCTATGGGAGCTTGCTCTCTTCCTTACCCCTCGCATCCCCCTTGCACCTTTAAGTGAAAAGAATGTACAGATGTCACGGTTTAAAGCTGGGCTGGCTATTAAACGAATGACAGATGCTCTTTGTTAACTCCCTCCCTTCCCAAAGTGGGGGGGGGGAAGAGAAAAGGCAAATTGGTTCTGTCCTGGCCCAAACCAGGACAACAGAGCGAAGGAGCCCAGCACATCCAGCAATGGGACACAACTCTGGGTCTGATACAAAAAAATTGTCTCATTACCCTTCTGCTCCTGAGCACTGGAGCTGCCTGGAGGCTGCCGGGGCTGGGGAGAGCCCTCAAGAGCCGCAGAAGGAAGCAACCTTGGTGCACACAGAGGTTAAAAGCAAGAACAAGCCCTGTGAACTGCCAGTGAGACACCAGCCACAACAAAGCCCCCAGAAAACACCAAATTCAGTCACAAGTTCTTCATTAGCAATGATGGAACCTTTTCAGAAGGTTGCATGAAGCCGCTGGAGAGTAGCCCTTCAAAGCATGAGCAAGCCCTTACAGGAGTCTTACATGACCAGTAGAAAATTCCACTAAAAAAAAAGTTTAAATCACACTGAAAAAAAGTTATTCTGATTTAAATCACCTCATGTCATTGTCTTGTGTCTTGTGGATCCCTCACCAACTCTCCTGTGAGAAACCAAAGTGAGAAACCACCGCCTCTGAGACAGCAATGGAAAGGATGGCAAGTCAGGAGACACCCTTGCGTAATTCCTGCCTTCAAATTAGGTATTGTATTTCTTTTTCAGTTTGCCATTTGCTTTTCCCATCCTCATAGTCTTGCATAATGCAGGGCAGAATGAGACCTCACTCTCCTCACCACAAGCTACCCAGCAGCAAGTTAAATGGCTGGAAGCAACAAGGAACGATGAAATGCAGAAATTTTCACTTTGTACAGAACAGGCCGAAGTCTAATGCAGACAGAGCCCACCACGTTGCACAGTGTCTAACAGCATCCTGGCTCCTGTAAGGAGTATCTGTTAGTAAAATCAAAGACGCTACTTCTTCAGCCACTGGGCTGCTGCATTCCTCCGTTTGCTTTCTGGAGAGCCAGCAACGTTACTGACCCAACACAACCTTGTGACATGTCCTACTCATGCCAGAAGACCGAGTCACAGACGATTTATTTGTTCTCACACACGTGTCTTGCGGTCCCTGCTGACACCAAGAGCCTGGGTTGTGCTTCCCAGACCCAGCCACCCAAACCTGCACGACTGGCCCCAGCCGGCTCGATCCAACCACCGGCTGTGGTTTCCTTCTCCCTGACGGGCACCTCTCAAACACAGGGGGCCAACAAAACAACCATAATCGTCGCCATACTGACTGTTGACAACATCCTATCCCAGATGACAAAGCTGTTACTATAAAAAGCTCCCAGTCCTGCAACAGCACGTGCCTGTTTGAGGTCTCGCTTCCAACTTGGAGGAGTGCTGGGTGAATAGCTAAGGAGCACCAGAGCCTGGAAGTGGAGCTCAGTGGAGCGTCACCGCTAAGACTACTATTGACCAAAGGGGCGGGGGGGAAGCCTTTGTCATTTTATTTATAATACAAAAGCAGGCGGAGTGCTCCTGTTTGCCTTCATTTCCAGTAGAAAAATCAGATCTCGGTTGCACCTTCAGGGGCCCAGTATCTTGCAAGAATAAGCCCTACATACCAACAACACCCTTCCTAAATACAATAAAAATGTTTAGACTCACTGTAGCTAAGGCTGTTTGTATCACAATGTTAGATATTTAACATGAGGGGATTCTGCCACCCCAGTCAAGAGGCCACAGCCCAGGAAGGCCAGAGAGCATCACACACAGAGCCCCAAGGCCAGGCCAACCGCTCCGCTGGCCATCTTGGGGACACCACGCTGAATGTCCTGACCGGTCAGGTTCCTGCCTACAGGCCTGTGCTGCCAAGAGCCCCTTGTCACTGCAGGAACAGGAGGCACCCTTTGCTAGCAGCCCTCAGCCTGCGTCTCTCTGCGGACAACACGTGGGATATCTGTACAGTTCTAATCCGGTGAGGGGTAAAAAGATCCTGAACTGTATCCGAAGGGGCTATGTGTCTCCAAGATGGCAGGTATACTTGGAAAGGGGAAGAGGAAAAACGGTCCATCTCTGGTACAAGCTGATTTAGTCACAACAAGAATGGATGCTAATGCCCTGCCTCCAAAAGGCTCAGAATTGAAGTACTCCATCACCTCCAGTTCATGTCAAACACAAGCAGACGTCCCAGGGAGCCCGCACACCCCAATGCATCACTACCAAACACCCAGATCCACACTGTCTGCTTTTGGGAGAAGGGTAATGGTGAAGAGCAAATGGTGGAAGTCTCATCCATTGGATGTTCTACATTGACCACGGCTCAGCGATTTTTACATTTTACCAAAGGGTGCATATTACAGCAGCATTTCTGTGTCACGAGGCAGAAGACTGACGCAAGCCAGAGCATCTCCCATTTCACCGAGTCCAACCTTCTGGTTCTCCTCGGTTTTGAAGCTTTCTTTCTCCCTCCTCCCCTATTTTGAATGGCACCGCTTGTCCAGTCATTCATAATCACCAGACACAAGGGCCACATAAGCTTCAATTACAGTTGTCTTTCCTAGCACAGAAATCTTAAAAAAAAAAACAAACCAAAAACAAACAAACAAAAAACCCCAGAAGTGTAAAGTTACCTGTTCGATTCACTGGCTCTAACTGGGAAAGTTCCCTGGGAGAATTGCTGTGGCTGTTGCTGACAGGCTCAGGCTCCAAAGCATCAGGGTATTTCAACAGATCTCCTGGCTTACCAACAGTTGAATCGGGAAGAAACCTTGTGAAAGTCAAGTCTCGTTCATGGGAGGTACAACATTCTTTTGCAGAACACACAATGGCTGACGTGACAGTGCCTCCCGTTAATGTCACCTGGGTAAAGCAGTCCTGCTTCAGAGGGGATACATCTGAAAGAGCAAAACCATTCAAGGAGGAAGCAGCAGGATCCCTGTCAGAGTTACGAGGACAAAATAAAGTATCTAGC
>VZSC01006080.1:90828-107787 GCA_013398225.1 Steatornis caripensis | reverse complement strand
CCCCCAGCTAAGGGAAACACAGAGCCAACATCCAGGTGCCTTCCTCGGCTCACCTTCTTAGAGCGGCGGTGCTTGAAGACTTCTGTTCCGCTGTAGCTGGCCAGGGCTACTGCACGTAGAGACATCATGGGAAAACGTTCATTTTTTGTTGCTGTTCAGTACCTGGCAGCAATGAAGAATTACAATCACCACCACGTCAACCGCGATTCTCCATGTGTTTCGCAGACTACATTTAATGCCCGGAGCTGCTTTCAGTCTTGGCTTCTCACGCTTAGGAGCTCACCGAAAAGCAGAGCTCAGCAACAATGGAAATGTGCGTTGGAAAAAGCCTAACTTAGAATTTTTAAAACAAAAACAAGACAACGGGAACGCCCCCCGCAGACATAAGAGGGATGCGTTGATCCGCTGTACCCCGCAAGACGAGGAAGAGACGGAGCCGACTCGGCACGGAGACTGCTCTGCCCCGGGGGCCGGGCAGGGGAAGGCACCGGCGATGAATAAAGCCCGGCGATGAATAAAGCCCGGCGTTGCCCTCGAGCAGGGCGCTGGAAAGCCGCGTAGCCAGCGCCGCGGAAGCGCTCAGCCTGCCGGACAGCTTGGGAAAGCGTTTAACCCGGCGAGAGGCGCCGAAACACTGCGCCGCCCCAGCGCCCCACACCATCCGCCCTGCAAAGCGCCGGCCTCCCGCCCAGCTCCTCGGCCCCACCTGCGGCCGGCGCGCCCGGCTCCTCTGGTCGGCGAGCAGCGCTCCTACCCGCCGGCACACGGCGCGACCCCTGCCCCCTCCCGCGCTCCAGCGGCGGCTGCCGCCGGTCCTCACGGTGCTGAGGAGCGGAGCCCCGCCCCGGGGCGGGGCTGCCCGGAGGCGCGGGGCCTCGGCCGCGGCGAGGGGCGGACTGGCCGGCGGGGTGCTGAGTGCCGGTGCTGGGTGCCAGTGCCTGAGCCGGCGCTCACCGATCCGGCTCTCTGACAGCCGAAGGCCAGCCCTCGGTGCCGCTGCACAACTTGGAGAAAACAAAACCCAACAAAACCAAGCATACCCAACCCAAAGGAACCCAAACAACCACGAACTCCACCTGTGAGGAGCGGCTGAGGACTGTGGGTTTGTCTGGTTTGGAGAAAAGGAGGCTGAGGGGAGACCTCGCCGCTCTCCACACATTCCTGAGGAGCGGAAGCGGAGAGGCAGGTGCTGAGCTGTCCTCCCTGGTGTCCAGTGATGAGACCCATGGGAATGGCTCAAAACTGCGCCAGGAGAGGTTCAGACTGGACATGAGGAAGCATTTACTTACCGAGAGGGTGGTGAGGCACTGGACCAGGCTTCCTAGAGCGGTGGTCGATGCCCCAAGCCTGTCACTGTTTCAGAGGCATTTGGACCATGCCCTTAACAACATGCTTTAACTTTGGGTCGGCCCGGAATTGGTCAGGCAGTTGGACTAGGTGATCGTCATAGGTCCCTTCCAGCTGAAATAGTCTGGTCTAGTCTATCCTATCCTGTTCTAAAACCAAACAAACCCAAGATAAGTCAACTGGGAGTGAATGGAGGGTGTTTTCTCAGTCAGGGTGTGGTGGTGGATGCTGAGGCCCGCAGGCAACACAAGCGGACACACCTCAAGGATCAGCTGTAGTGGAGGATTTGCAACCAGCTGGCACATTAGAAATGACAAAGATCCATTCTCACTTAGCTTNTTCTAAAACCAAACAAACCCAAGATAAGTCAACTGGGAGTGAATGGAGGGTGTTTTCTCAATCAGGGTGTGGTGGTGGATGCTGAGGCCCGCAGGCAACACAAGCGGACACACCTCAAGGATCAGCTGTAGTGGAGGATTTGCAACCAGCTGGCACATTAGAAATGACAAAGATCCATTCTCACTTAGCTTCAGAAAGGGGTTGAGCCATCTGCCGGGCCTGTCTCTGAGACAGTTGCTTTAGCAGGCTTGAAATTAGCAAACTGCAGTTCTCTAGTAGCCAGTTTGGGCTAAAAATAAAGTGAAGTAATGCTGAGCTGTATTCATGGAGCTAAAAAATTGCTGATTGTCCATAAAATCAAAAAACATGTGCAGGAACTTAGGAAATTGCAAACCACGAGGAAGTAGAAAGGAGGTAGAATCCAGATGGTACCATGCAGAAATAAGTAGAAGCAGTAAACAGAATGCAAAACAGGGCTGCAGTTGAAAATGTGGCTTTCAGATGCTCTGGAGTAACTGCCTCCCTTTTTAAGCACAGATGATGACTTGGCCAGTAAATCGGGCAGTGGATTTGGGCTGTGGAAATGCAGGGGTAGCTGCTGGCCAAGCTGCACAGTTGTCTGAACTTGGTCTGAATGTTATCCTATGGTGTATGTTTCAAATTCCCAGCTATAAAATGGTAATTTAACATGGCTATGTGTAAAAATAAATTCTGTTTTTGAGAAACGTACATGTTCAGGTGGGGAAGAACAGCCAGTAAGGTGGGAAAGGCTATAGATTTATTCATAGTTCTGCTGGATTTCTTACTGAAGTCTGGCAAAAATCAGCTGGGGAATTTGTGCTTTATTCGCATAAGGTTTTCCAGAATTCTTACAAGAAAAGTGTTATGCAAATGCAAAATGCTAAATACGTCTGAAAGTAACACTGCGCAAGTAGAGGGTGGTAGCATTTCAAAGATTTTCATATCCGTTTGGTGGTTTGTTTTTTTTTCTCTCTGTGCTGCTCTCTTTATGTACATGTGTATTGTCAGGAACCCTTGTACTGCATCAGACCCTTTGCTTGGGATGTGATTAAAAGCCTCTCTACTTTTTGCAGATGGCACCAACAGAAATATTAGAAAACTGTACAGATGCAGAATCACAAGGAAAAAGAGGAAGGAAATGCCCACCTGTTTTTAAAGTTGACAAGGTGGAAACTCAGTAAGAAATAGAGTGCACCAAACTGGCATCTTGCCCTATTACCAGAATGACCCACACGGGTTTAGGAAGAGGAAAAAACCAAGGCATTCTGTCTAGTGTATAAGCCAAAATGAAAAGCATCGGCAGAAACCTGCCCAAAACGTTCCAGCAGCATGTCAAAAAGCAGAAGAATGAGATTGGGAACGGAGATGGTGGATTAAGAGCTGACATCAACGGGCTCCTAAGAGGAATATTCCTACTTTCCACATCTTGGGCATGGAAGTAAATGGATTGTAAACTTCAGCAGCAGCCAAGATACATACCACGGTGGGATCTTTAAGCTACAAAAGTGTACACTGGGGAGAACCGAAAGCAGACACCCCTGGTGTCTCTAATGCAGTTTATTTAAACACGTTCAAGGCATTGTTCCTGACAGGGGCCCAAGACAGTGCCGGGTCTGTAGTGTTTGCATTAACTTGTGTGAGAGAAACAGGCCCGCTTTTTATATCAGTGAAAGGAGTATTTTTAATCACACAACTAAAATAGCTCAACCTTGGCAATTATTTGGAAGAATTCTACAGAGAAGCCCCAAAGGCTTTTTTTTCTATTTCTATTTTTAAGGATAATGTTGCAGAATGACTGAATTCTACTTTTTGTAAGGAATCACTCTTCCTAGTTCTCCAGGAGAGAGCTTCCTGAAATAGGCTTGAAGTTAAAAATATCAGCAATATGCTAAAAGAAGGAAGTATAAGAATAATTGCATGTAAAAGCAAAATAATTACAACGATAGCATAACTATCCCAAGCCAAGCATGCATACAGGAAATTGGTGGTCAGCTGACCCTCTAAAGAATTCCAGACATGCTGACTTACATGCATCCACTCAAAATATGAAACACGGCTGAGGATGCTGGTACCCTGGCAGGGGATGACAGCTTGTGACAGTGTCCTCGGCTTTCCACCCAGCTGCTGGGTGGCTGGCCACACGGCTCCTGAGCGAGCTACCATAGCTTCTGTTTGATGGTAGACCTTATGGCGCTGTGGCACATCTCCAACAGATCAATGCATATCCTGCTTTGTTCTGGTGGATATATCTTTACAAATCTGTAGTCAGTGCTAATACAGCCAAAGACTGTCATTTCTATGACATCATCATTTAATCCTAGTAGTTTGACAGCTGTTTTGTGAGTGGCTCAGCCACCCAGGTTGGAAGCGCAAGGAGACTGGAGGCACCTTAACCATTGCAGCTCAGGAACTCTGACTCTGCGCATTACTGGTACTATGCACTGCCATAATTAACACACATTGATGTTTTGGGTGAGATTAAGCCTTTTTTAAAGACCCTGTAGTGAGTGAAATGATTGTCATTAGAAGACTGAATCACGGGCATGTCCACACACCCTTTAAACCAGTGGAAATCATGGATCACAGAGAAGAGGAACACAGCAGAACTGATCTCAGGAGGAGTAGAGCTGGACTCAGGAGGTCAAGGAAAGAGAAATGAAAAGACCTTGCAGTTTTCCATTAAAATCAGGCCGTAAAAGCTTTCCAGTATTGTCCATTTCAAGGCAGATGGGAAAACTTGGCATCTTGGGAAAAGGCTAATCCCTGTAGCTATAAACAAAACATGAGAAACAGTTGAAAAAACATCACTTTTGGATGTCTTTAATAGTAAGCTCTGTACCAATACAACTGCTGAGGCAAGGATTATGCAGTGTCTTTAAAGCCAGTAAAATGCCATATGTACATGCATATTTAAGTAACTCCTGTTTTTAACCCATTGCATAGCTTAGGATGCAACTATTCCTTATGACTGCGACTAAAAAAACCCAATAATTTAGAAACATGATTTGCATAGAAATTTCTGAAGTGAAGTATGTGGGGAGGGGTGGATTAATCAGAAAAAGGGAGAAGGGTGAATCACACGAGAGGTTAAAGTCACAGGAAATGGAGACATTTAAAAACTCAGTCTCGACTGCATTAAGTTCTCTTTGCATGGGATAAAGACTTAAGCTCACACACTGCTTGCCGATGATGGTGGAGTTTCTCGGCACGAATGTGTGACAGAGAGAGAACAGATACTGTTAACGTGGACTGTACTTCTCTGTATCCCATCTGGGTAGATATATATTTTCTTGGATGGCAAAACTGGCTTAAGAAGTTCTTGTCCTTGCTGCCAGCTGTCTTGTGTCACAGCTGTGTGTTCCCACATCTGCTCTGCAGTTTATTGCTCCTTCAGTTGCCAGTGCCACTGTAATTCAGACTATACATTAAAAGGAAAAACATTAAAGAGCTGTTATAGCTTATCATTAAATTTCATTATTTGGCAATCCAACGTACAGCACAGCTCTGCAAGACTGATACGGATGAGGAAGTGTGTGCGTCTGTGAGAAGAAAAAGCAGATGGGGGCAAAATATGGGGCTTGTTGCTTGTTAAACCAGCTTTCTCACAAAAGAAAACACATCAAGGTGCTGCAGCCGTATCACTAGACTAGTCACTCGTAGAAAAATATTTTTTCCTTTTGTCCATCACAGGTGCCAAATAACTTACTAAAAGGAAATAAATTGTTCTTCTGATAAACCTTCAGTAGCAAATGAAATTGCTTCACGGCACCCAAAATAAAAATGCTGAGAACCATAGTTGCAAATAGAGAAAGTAAAAGATCAGCAGGATTAGTCACTGCAAGTCATTAAAGTAGGTGAGCCTGACAGACACAGCTTCTTTTCGTCTAGTCTTTGCTGGGACATTCGGGAAATCTACACAAGTCAAATGAAAATGTGAAGTCAGTGCACCAAATTTGCATTAAGGTCTCTCCTTCACGTAAACAGAACAAACCGGCTCTTTTCTATTCAAGTGTTCAGCACCCAACTGATACATGATAAATGTTTTATTCCCAGAATCACAAGGTTGACTTCTGCCGTCCGAAATGTGTAAGTGCTGCATCGGAGAGCTGCGTGATGAGGAAGTGACGCTTCATCTGTTCTGGCAAGAAGCAGTTCCCAGGCAACGTGCTGGAAGAACTGAGTGTTTTCATAGGATGTCTTACTCTGCGAAATGCAGAGGCAGACTCTTGAAATCTTCCATATCATAATGCTGGAGACCCTTCTGTAGTGTCTTCTCATGTCATTTCCTAAGCCTTCAGGGTTGCTCCTGAGATCGATTTCTAACGTAAGTCCTGGTGACATCTGCTATTTGTTATGAAAAAAAAAAAAGTATGAAAGCATCATGAAAAAAAAATACGGCTGACTGATTGAGCAGCAGAAGCAAGAAAAGAGACATCAGATTACAAAATATTTTCAGTTTCTTCAGGACACTTGCTGTTGCCCCTGTCATCTAGCTTCTATGTTATTATCTACATGACAAAGTACACAAAACATGTACTAATTCAACAAAAAGCTCTTTTTTCCTCCGAGCATTTTGTCTTCACAGATGGTAAAGTAATCACAGACGGTGCATTTCATTGCGGTTAACAATGTTGGTGGAAAGGCAGATGTTCACAGTCCAGCATCTTTGAAACAGATGACAAGCCATTCGCTTACTTCTGCCTTCCATATTTAAACAGGAGTTCTGCTATTTAGACATCCACTGTCCTTTCAGCTGTAACATGAACCAATCCGTGTGCTGAGGTTATTTTATTAACTTCTGCTTTTCAGTATTTGCAAGGCTAAATTGTTTAACTAGACAAATCTTGCAAAAGCTGTTGAAATTTATTTCCAGAACAGTTGTGCATTTGTTTAATTAGACTGGCTTGCAAACTGGTGCGGCATTTGTATTGCAGGCAGAGACAAAATTCTTATTTTTGGAATGGCGTTCATGCACATGGCGTCCCTGGGAAATCATGAGGAGTGTACAGAGGCATGGCTGTCCACCCAGGCAAACCTGGTGGGAGCAATCCAGTTGAAGGCTCCTTCCTGGAGAATTTTTCTTGTTGTGATAGAACAGCCTCATTCCTGTAATGGACACATTCTGCTCACATACTATTCTGGTGATAGAGAACACAGAAAAGTCAAGATGCTCTTTCAGACAGGGAAACTTTTGAACTGTCAAGTGCTTAAAAGAGAGGCAATGCCTACAGTGAGAGGTAATATCTTTTATTAGACCAGATGATGCAGTGGTGAAAAACAGGCTGGCTTTCATGAAGACAAGAAGCCCTTCATCTTATCGAGGGTGGTGGCCCATTTCATGGAGCCTGAATTCCATCCAAGGCCACTGTTCCATGGGATGAGAAACTATATGAGAAACACTGCAGTTACTTGACACAAAGTGGTAATACATAATTTGCAGAGACAATTTTGTCCAAGCAGATTTTACAGTGGATCAGATATCATCTGCCAGCCCCTGGGGACCACAACGTCATCTCCTGTGCTCTAACGCGACGGAAGTGGTATTGCGTGCTCACACTTCACGTGGATGAAAGTTATACTCTTGGGTGATGTTGTAGCACAAATCTTTTACCAATGAATGACAAAACACAGTCTAAACCAACTTGTTTAAAATTAGCTGGTATTTATGAAAGGTTTTCCATTCTAAACATAGATGAAATGTGCACACACACACACACAGAAATTCTGTGATACTTCTCAGCGAAGTGCCGTTTTTTTAAAAAAACCCTGTCTGTAATATGCTGAAACTTTGTATTTCTAACTCGAAATTGAAAAACAGCCTTGTGACCATCATTGAATGTAGTAATGATGGAGAAAGCCAGTTTTTGGCATGAAACAAAAGAAACACCTTTAGTGAAATTCATGTCTGATATTGATACTTTCCTACACGGGAAAAATTATCAGAACATCCAAACTGGCCGACTACTACAAATACAGAGAGGAAAATGCAGTATTATAAACATTGTTACAAAGCTAAATTCCTCCCACATAGACACACTCATGTGATCGAGGCTAATGGATGTGCTGCTGTCTGCCTTGAATGACGCTGAAATGCTGCTGGAGGAGAAAAATAAGGAAAGTCTAGGATTATCAAGGAATTCAGAACTCCACAAGGGTTTTCTCAGGTAGGAACTGTATGAATATACCTGCATTTAAGGTTTTTCTGCCTTACTTCCACTCCAGTCTGTATTTTTGCCAGAGGGAGAAGAGTAGAATTTGCTCGTTCCCATCACAGGGAAAAACTGCTCCACCCACATGGTTTCAATCACAGGGATTCATTAATAAATGGCCATTGATTTATTAATGTCACATAATTGCCTGATGATCAGTGTGCTACACATACGGGATCAGTGTCTGCGATACAACAGATAACCCAGAGTGTTAACAAACACCTACAAATGCCTGAACGCCCTTCTGTGGATAATCCCCCAAATATCAATCCCCTCCCACATGCACAGAGCTACAGGCACTGATAACTCACATACCCCATGCCAACGGGGTGATGTCTCATATTGTCAGGCCAGGTTTCTCTTCCCTCACAACAAACCTGTATGCTTTGTTTAGACTTCTTTTGAAGCTGACTCCCTTTTGCTTTTTTTTTTTTTTCCAGAAGTCTTGTGGTAATTTTCTGGTTACTGTTTAATCCAGCTGATGGCCATCTCTTAAACAAACTTCATTATTGTTATTTTCCTCTTTAGCATGACCTGCTTTGAGGCAAACACCCTTGCAGGCAGTTTTGGGGAGTCTGCTCACTCAGACTTTTCCCACTCGCATCCTGTCACATCAGCAGCTGTTACCCACCCCACAGCACCGAGATGGGGGCACGCTGATCCCATCTCCCAGGTGAGGAGCCACACGTTTCACCCAGCACCTCCATCCCCACTTCTGAGCTGGTCATCCTCAGCCAGGCTGGCGCTCATGCACATACATCTAGGGTGCGATTCGGTTCCTCCTAAGAGGAAACAGCTAAAAGAGATCAGAAACCTACACGGTAGACATCTAAATTAGGGTCCCAGCTCCAGCCTTTAAAGAGCGAGTACTTTGTTTAAAACATTTTAGTAAATGGGAAAGTAGAAATGAGGCTGGCCTGGCTTGTCATGCATGGATAAAGCTAATTGCAAGAAGCGTGTGAGCTGCAGGCTCTCTCCCTTACCAAGATACATCATGAGAACTTCCCTTCCTGAAGTAATTTATATAGTGACCTAACTTAACCGAATTTAGTTACAGCTCTGGTTTCCTCCAGTTTTCTTTGTGTGGCCCAAGGACTTCTGTAACAGCTATATGAGGCGTTTGGGGTTTAGCCTTAAAGTGTTCTGCGTATGGTTCAGTCTGTGCCAGAGGTTTGTAAGCCAGCGCTTGTTTGCACGCTATTGTGGCTCTCTTCGTTTCCTTGCAACACATACAGAATCAGACCCTAGGTTCACATTTGGTGGTAGTGCTGCTGCTGCTTTACCAGCTCAATTCTGGCCTCCCCGTCCATGACCGCGTGTTGCAATCATCTCCCTGAACCACTCCTGCAGCAGCTTACGCAGCTATGTGGTGAACCAGGCAGTGTAACAGAGACAGCCTGGAATGAGTCAGGAAAAAAGAGGTTGCTTTCCAGCCAGATCATTTTACCATGTGGCTGCACACACACACCTGATTTGCCTCAGTAAAGGGATAACACAGGCATGAGAATTTGCAAGGGGAATGGGAGCTCCATAAGGCACTGTTGCCATTCAAAACAACGTCTGCATAACCATGTCCTCTGAGGCCATAATTTAACTTAAATGAATGAGAAAATCTTGCTAGGGAGATCTTTCAGGTGCTGCATACCTGTTGTTGAAGCTGCAGCCATGCCTGCAGGGTGAACTGCACACTATTTTTCTACTCCCCAACATTTGTAAGGGTCACTGTAGAGGTCTGGCCCTGCAAAGCTCGTGAGTTTCTCAGTCCCGCTGCCTTCAGGAGGAGCTGAGGTTTTTCAGTACTTCACAGATGGTGACTATCTTCTCACGCATCAGATGCTGAACTAAACCCTGGGAGTACACAGCCACTGGGTAGCATGCTGCAAACCTGGTTCATGTGCTCTGGAAAAAGAGGATATAGTGGTATGCAGCAAACGACCTTTGCAGCAGCCACATACTTGCGTAAGAAACCCAGTGCCTGAGCCTTTATTGTTTCAACCGCTTCTTCCAGGACATAGTTTATAACTGTTGTCTTGGCATTTACTTTTGTTTAACTCCATTAGATCTACTGGAGAGCTGAGCTATAACTGAAAATCATCAATACTCTGTAAAAGGTAGATAATTTCTTTTTATGTATCACTGACACTTTCTCTTAAATTCAGAGCTAAATGTCAGTGGATAAATATTTTGCAGCAGCAGCCTTCTGCTTTCCTCCCTTTATATATAATCCTTGCTTAAATACTTATATAATTTTGTTGCTAATTTGACCACGTGAGAGTGATTTTCCATTTGTATTACTTTCTTGCAAAAATGCTTTCTGTCAAAACAAAAACATTTCTATGAAGTCATAGCAATTTTGCTAACAACTTGGTTGTCTTTTCTGGTGGCAGGAAAAGGAAATGCAAGGAATTTCAAAATTTCAATTTAATAGTATTGAGATAGCATATTAGGTACTACTACTATACATGGTACCACATAAAATTATTTTGTTTTTCTTTTACTGCATAAATGAGAATATCAGCTGTTTCTAATATCATTGCATGAGACTACATTACTTTTCCAAGATACTAAAACCAGCTGTTTTTCAGGCCAAGTCTGTAGCTAAAAATTTTTCTGAAATAGTAGATGGGTACAGTGAAACTGAAAAAGAATTCCTTCTGTGAGTGCAACTTATAGCAGAGAAACAAAATCCTAGCGCACACCGCTTATTTCAGGCCCTAGAAATTACAGAACCATTTGCATACTGACCTGGAAGAAACTAAATTTAAGAATTTAAGAAATAAGGTTTCTGACTAGCCCACTGTAGTATTTTCACTCCGTGTGTTTAACGCTGTGAGTCTTGCTAGGTATCACTGCGATACCTCCTACTGCTCTCCACGGCTGCTTCAAGGTGCCTTTCTGGAACGCTTTTCAAAACCACCAGCAGAAACCTGTGCTGGCAGGACTTCAGCTGGCAAAATCCTCCAGTCTAGATAAAATCTAAAGTGCCTGCAAGTTGTAGGGCAACCGGTTATGAGAAAGACAGTTTCTTTCACAACACAGAAGAGAGAATCCAAGTGTCTACTTAGTTATTTGTCATTTAGACACCAATTTGTAAATCCACAGTGGGCGGTGGGTGGCAGAAGTTGGACAAGTAAAACTCTGGGTGTGCCCAGATTGCCAGGTGAGTTTGGGCTTGAAGTTGTTTTCAAGTACAGACTTGTCACTGAGCTTCGCTGTGTGCACGCAAGTACAGAGTTTATCCTGGCTCTGAAGTCTGCTGGAAACAGAGTTTAAATAGATCCAAACTCTCATTAATAAGATCTATGAAAATGGCCAAAAGCCAAACCAAATCATCTCTTCATTTCACAGTGTCAACCAGCCGTCGGGCTTGCAATGATGGGGGCTGGGGAACATGTGCAAATAAAAATGGATAAGGAGCAACTGACAGCTCTTCAGGGGGAAACTTAATTCAAAATATGTGTCTTGCAGCCTGGTTCTCTCCTTAGTTACACTAGTTTAATATGCGTATATATTCACTGAGAAAGCTAGACCTGTAGGGGTTGTAGTACTGCAAAGCCAACCACTAAATAGGGAAGAAAGCTTTGTGAAGGAGGGCTTGAGGTTGGGTTATTTTTAGAGAATTTAATGTTTAAGTGTGTGAATTATGTTGGAGCTTGGGCTACTGGTAGGTTTTCATAGAATCACAGAATGATTTGTGTTGGAAGCAACCTTTGAAGATCATCTAGTCCAACCTCCCTTCCATGGGCAGGGACACCTTTCACTAGATCAGGTTCCTCAAAGTTGCATCTAACCTGACCTTGAACACTTCCAATGATGGAGCATCCACAACTTCTCTGGGCAACCTGTGCCGGTGTCTCACCACCCTCACTGTAAAAAATTTCTTTCTTATGTGCAATCGAAACCTACCCTCTTTCAGTTTAAAGCATGACCCCTTACCCTGTCACTACAGGCCCCGGTGAAAAGTCTCTTTTTTATAAGCTCCATTTATATATTAAAAGGCTGCAATATGGTCTCCCCAGAGCCTTGTCTTCTCCAGGCTGAACAACCCCAACTCTCTCAGCCTTTCTTCATAGGAGAAGTGTTCCAGCCCTCTGATCATTTTTGTGGCCCTCCTCTGGACTGGCTCCAACAGGTCTTTGTTTTTCTTGTACTGAGGACTCCAGAGCTGGATGCCGTGCTCCAGGTGGGGTCTCACAAGAGTGGAGCAGAGGAGCAGAATCCCCTCCCTCGACCTGCTGGCCATGCTTCTTTTGATGCAGCCTGGGATACGGTTGGCATTCCGGGCTGCAAATGCACATTGATGGCTCATGTCCACCAGCACCCCCAAGTCTCTCTTGGCAGAGCTGGTCTCAATCCATCCATCCATCCATCCATCCATCCATCCATCCATCCATCCATCCTCCAGTCTGTACTGATACTGGGGATTGCCCCAACCCTTGTCTTCCATGAAGTTTAGTGAAGTTTTCACATAATTCTTAAAAATCTGTTCATAATGAAGGTAAATTACTGCACTAGATACAGAAGCAATTTACTGGGGAGGGAAGGGACAATACCTCTCTGTGCAGGGCACTGTTATATTTGAGTCTTAACAGTCTATTCTCTAAAATGAGATGTTAGCAGCTACTAAGAAGGTCCACGTTTTGGAAGAGGCAAGGTTGAAGGGAGGGGCAAGTTTCCTGGACTGTTTGGACAACTGACATTAGCTGGAGATAAAACAGGCAACCTTTTGCATTTGCAGCCTTTTATGAGTTCTTAGAAATATACTGCAACATGTATTGAATACATTAACCACAAGTAGCTTTGTGTCAATAACTGAAACCTTTGAATCTACCGATTCACAGCTAATTGGCACCTGGGTAGGACTACTTGAAAAAGTATTTTCATTTGGCTGCCCATCTGAACAGCTGAAAAAACAAGAGTAACAATCATGCCTTTTTTGTCAAAATTGTAAACTTTAGTAATTCAATTTTGCTTTGCTTTTTTTGCCCCCCGGGACTCAGAGAAAATGCTACCTTTCAGTCGCAGGGAAGAAAACAGCTAGGCTCTCTGAAAGAGTCTATGTTCTCCGGTACGGTTCTTACTGAGAAGGCTGTGAGTTTGGTGGATGCAGTTCCTTCTCCCTTGTGAGAAGTCTCACACACTGCACGTAGTTTTGAGTGGGGGGCCTCCAGGACCACGGTCTGGGGTGCTCTGACCTGTGTGTGCTCAATCTCCTTCTAGATGAATACATAATGTGAAATAAGTATTTATTGAAATTCTTAGAAGAGAACAAGCTGCGTCTGCAGTTTAGCTGTGGGGGCATTCACACATGGGAGGGGATACTGGGAGCCAGCCATTATTTTGAACCATACTCAGTGTAAATTACTTTTGCCAAGAAATCCTGTTAGGGATGCATTGGCCACTACTGTATTGTGAGCTTAGTGACTGAACAGAGGAGAGACATCAGATACCCGCGGTTACCTGAGGGGGGGTATTAGTTTGACCATGAAGGATCCAACATTCAGCAATGAATTTGGTGAAATCCAGTGATAGGACCCGTTTGGTCATGTCTTACTATTCTGTCTTCTTTATAATGCTGACCTGTTAGGACAGGTGCGTCTCCTCGTACATCTTTCCCTCTCTGTCTCATTCCAGTCTTGTTTTGTTTTGTTTTGTTTTTCTTTCTGATTATGTCTTCATTGCTTTTGAACTGTTCTGATGTGCAGGTGGTCTACATGTTTTTCAAACGATGAGGAAATTTATGTGGTGGATGGAAGCCTGCTGTCCATACCCTTGCTTTTCTTAGTTACCTTTCAGGACTAAAATAGTCCACAGACCCCTCAAAGTAAATTCGAGACCTAATTTGAATGCAGAGATCTTGATAGTCATAAATCAGCCTTGACTTATCTGTGAAGAGAGAAGCTACTGGGTTTTGTTATGACTTCAGTGACCATTGAAGTCCTTGAAGCTGGATGAAGTATTAGCAGATATCTGTGTTGCCAGAAGAGCCAGATGTCGTGGTGGTATCAAAAACATGGGACGATTGCAGGGGTCAGCAAACATCCCTGAAGTATAATTCAGAAACCACAGATGTGCTGTGTGATAGAGAAATCGTCAATAGGCAGGAGCTACAAAAGTGAAAAGAACTGGATTTTAAGTATGCAGGAGTTATTCCAGACGGAAAACATAGATATTTCTTGCAGTCTCACAGGCATCAAGCCAACGTATGATTCTGCTCTGAATGAAATCAGTGGAATTTTTTTCTCTATTTAGAACCACAAGTAAATGCAGAATTTGTTCTTTTGCTTCAGGCATAGAGTGTTTGTTACATCCTCTTTTGCCTGTTTTTTTCTATTCATTTTCTATTCTCTATTTAAATCATTTAAATTTGTTTTCTTTCTTTGCTGGACATTTTGATTTCTTTTCATAAAAGCTAATGACATACGGGAGCATCCAAAAGAGTTGCTTTGACTTCATGGGATCTGAGCCTTGGGTTACCAATCTTGCCGTACTGAATGAAATGGCTGTTCTGCTGAGCGCTGCCAAGGTCGGCCTTGTGGTGTGGTTTGGTAACCCCACTCTTGGCCAAGGCTTCCTGCTATTTTTGCACTTCTGCAGTGGTGAACCAGCCACAGCGGAACAATATTTCAGGAAATGAAGTTGACGTATGTTGAGATGAAAGAGACCAACCTCGTGGCTGCCCTGCCTGTGCAAATGTCACCCTTCACTCATGGCTCATCCTCTGTTGGAAAACCCCACTCTTCTGGCTCTGTGACAGCTACCTCAGGCCACCTCGAGATCTGCTGGCTTCTCTGATCTCCTCTGCACCCCTGTCAGTTGTCACCAATGGCCAAAGACAGAAAGGCTCATAGGCTCCATGGGAACAAAAGACATCATCTGAGACCCTGAATGAAGGAAATCACTGGGAATAATTAATAACAGAGGCACTGGCAGCAATGTGGGCTTCTTCTTGTTGTGGAGGTAAATGAGTGCATTATTTCTGAGCATGGCTTAGCATCAGTGAGATACGTGTTAGTAGATGAGAAAGAATGTGCTAGATTTAAAGAGTTGATAAGGTGTTTTAGGCATTTACAGCAGCGAAAAGAAGAATTAATCTTTGAATATTAAAATTAACTACATAGCTATTTAAAATAGCATTTCCAATTACTGCTTTCCCAGAAAAAGGGTAATGAGTTCTCCAAAAGGCTTTCTGTTCTAGTTTTGACAAGACACACTTTGTACAGGTCAATTGACTTAGGTGATCTGATCAATCTGTGCAATAAAATGCATTGGGATCCTGAGAATAGAAAGTATGCCAGTGTTTTGGATTTTATTTAGTAAAAGTACTAACTTAATCAGGAAGCACATAAAGGGAGCGTTGTGCAACGCATTACCCTTAGTTGCAGGTAAGCTGGTTGTAGCTGCAGAATATCTGATGTCCATGGGATTAGTGTGAGGTCATTAGACTGTCCACGTAAAAAAGTATAAAAACAAATACTGCAAAAGCACTGTCAACACATCACAGAGATTTTCCTTAGGGGTTTTGTGTGGTCTTGAGGAAGGGATCGTGTTTGTTTTTGTAGAGCTAGCAGGCAGCTCCCAGTGCAATCTAATTTCTTTCAGTGTTAGCAAGAAAAACAGTATCTAGCTCCTGAAAAAACAGGTGATTAATGATAAAAGTACAATTGCTTTATGTAATAGAATACCTCTGTTTTTGCTACTGTCCCCCAATTTAACAGGCTGGATGAAATAACTTCAGTCTGTTGTTGGAAGGCAGGGGACGTGGTGGTAGTATAATATTCAGTGTGTTCAAAAGCTGTTCCAGGGCCATCCTTAAACTAAACTGATACCCTCCTCAGACTCAGCTGGTGGACAGATGTCAGCTTCTGGGAGGGGAGGGAAGGAAAAGAGGGAGATGACCATGGTAGCCTCAGATGAGACTGATTTAAGCCATCACAGAAGGGTTGCTTTTTAATTCACGCTGTGTCCGCTTGGTTTGGTGGGTGCATGGCTGGGAATGCACGGCTGTGGGATCTGGTCCCATGTCGTATCTGTGCACAAAACTGGGATTGAGAAAGGAGAACATCTATGAAGGAATCCTCATACAGACATCTTTGTTTATAGGTTATTAAATATCGGCAAATGCTTTCAATTCCAGCAGCACGCACAGAGTCTGCAAATATTGCTCTCTGGTACTTCGCAGTATTTTATTTGTTGTACCACATTTCATACCTTATGTTTTAGGAGGACAACTTTAGTTTTGATCAACAATATTGGTCTCTGCTTTTTCAAAAATGGACATGGATATTAATTTTCCCCAGAGCAGCTACTGGAATTAAGACCTTGATTGTGTGTTGGTATTATATACACACCCGTGGCTGGCTGAACCCATGTTGCATGGGATGCTGGAGAGTGCAGTTCTGCGTTAGGTTTACACCGCACTTAGTTACAGAAGAATCAGAGGCAGTGCGGGGACCTGTGCCATTGAATAAAAACACAGCTTGTATTGCTCTTGGGGGCTTATGGCATCACTGCATGTATGAGTTCTCATCACTGAAAACAGCCACATCACTAGTAGCAAAATTGTTGCATGCATCTGGAATAAAAACCCTACAAGGAATGCAAGAAATGTTACAAGTAGGTCACTATTCATCCATGTGCATGTCCCAGGGGACAGCAGCATGCATGTGAGCTAGTTGTGTTGATAAGGGTGAGACTGCCTTGCTGGGGCAGTAGTCTGGCAGACAGAAAAAGATCCAAGGCATTGACTGCACAAGACTGCAGCTGCCTTTGGGCCTGGTGTGGAAGCTAATATAACGTCATCTCAGAGAATTGATAAAGGTTTGCCATGGCTCATCTGGTCCCCACTGGGAAGAAGCAGTTGTCAGTTAGAAATGAGAAGATCTGAATCACAGAATCAGAGAATGGTAGGGGTTGGAAGGGCCCTCTGGAGACCATCCTGTCCAACCCCCCTGCTAAAGCAGGTTCCCCTAGACCAGAGTGCACAGAAACGCGTCCAGGTGGGTTTTGAATATCTCCAGAGAAGGAGACTCCACAGCCTCCC
>VZSC01006080.1:12029-79855 GCA_013398225.1 Steatornis caripensis | reverse complement strand
TTCCTGTTGTCCTTAACCTCCCTTGCCAGATTTAATTCCAGTCGGGCCTTAGCCTTCCGTGTTGCATCCCTGCATGTTCTGACAATAGTCCTAAATTCCTCCCAAGTAGCTAGTCCTTTTTTCCACATCCTGTAAACTTCCTTCTTCCCTTTGAGTTTTTTTGCAACCTCCTTGTTCATCCATGGAGGTCTCCTGCCTCCTTTGCTCGACTTCTTCCTCATCAGGATGCATTGATCCTGAGCTTGGAGGAAGCTTGGAGGAAATGCACTAGGAACCATGGGGAATAAGCAGCTGAAGTGAAGTGTGATGCTGTGAATTAAAAGCCCGATCTGTGTATGTAGTACATACACTTAGGGCAGCATTTTGTAGGAGCAGGGAAGTTGTTTTCCCTTGAAGTGATCCTGCTGTGATCATTACTGTGCTTGGTTTTGCCCAGCAGGTAGAAGGTAAGTTGGCACTAAACTGTAAAAAAGTTCCCATTTTGAGAAACAACAAGTAGCTGATTGTAATAGCTAGTAAATGCCAATCTAACTGAAGACAGCTTTTGGGCTTTCCTGAGTTACTGTGGTGACAAGGAGGTTTTGTATTTTAAGTGCTTCTGCAGTGCATTTTTATCCAAGAGTGTTTGGAGCAGGACAGCTCCAGATGCACAGTCACAGGTCTGGGATATGAAACAAGAACGAGTCTGGGGAACACCATGTGATTCAGAAGAAATGGTCATGGTGGTATTAAATGTCATTAATGCTGGGTGTTGATAACCTGTGTTTTCTGTGGGTGTTACCATAATGCCTCCTCCTGCACATCTGTGGTGTTTCTTTGGGGAAAGGTGGTGCTGCAGCATGACCCAGCCCTGTGCAGGCATCTTCCAAAACCAGGATCTCACCCTCACCGCTGTGGTGGAGCTATCTAAATCTGCACAGCTAAGAAGAGGCCAAAATTTGCTCCTGTGCACACAGTACTAAGAAGCATAACAACAGGTTACAAATTATATTAAAACAAAGAAAGGGGCAGAAGGAAATTGTAAATCATACCAGTTCTGCTTAAATCACTTTAAATAGTTTTAGCAAGTGGAGAAACACGATAATGATGATGGGAGAAGCGAATTGTATTTGCCCCTCCTGGCTGAGGTGAGGCAACACGCACATAATATGTGTAATATATGTAATATGTGGCTTGACAGATACAAATCTTAGATATAAATCATCCCTGGTGGGCTGCTTAGTGCAGAGCAGCCTTTCTGACAGACATATTGATAGAGTTCATCTATAATCAGGAAGATCACCCCATGGAACCCCTCCACAGGTCTCTCCTTCATTGTGAAAACAAAAGAAAACAGTTCTCTCATTTTGCTAATTGAAGGAAGAAAGTCTGAGTTAAATCTTTTGCTGAGAATATTCAAAATATCTTGCACTTTAATGAACTTAAAAACCTCTTTCGGGTTTCTCAGACAGGAGAATGATGCTGCATGTTAGAGTCAGGTGAAGAATACGAAGCGCTCAGCTCCTCCATCAACATTTTATTCTGATTCCTGGCAGTGCTCTTCAAAATGCCTTTCCTGAGCCAGAGCCTGGTGGGGTGCTGCACAAGATGGCTACGCAGCTGTACCTTATACCCATATAAATGACCGAAATATCCTAGATACCTGGGATGGCGGAAATCCAGATAAGCTGTTTCCAAAGTGATTCCTGCTTTCTGCTGAGTTTTCTGTTTTCCTGATTTCTTCTGGATGAGTTTTCTGCTGCGTTGGGGAGCTGAACTGTCTGGATTTGCCACATGTAGGCACGTGGATATGTAAGGTGAATGGGGAGGAAGAGCAGGACCAAGCCTTTTGGCACTGTTGAGCTCAGCTGGCTGGTAGAGTCTTCCCTGGGAAATGACATTCCCTTTCTTCTGAGGAAGGTGCCTCCACCGGAATGAGCAGAGCATTTCCTACCGCCTTGAGTAACGCACCCACTGTGGACCGTTGCAAGAGTCTGCGCAGAAGGCAGGACAACACTGAAACCAAATGATAATCCATGTTTTATACAGCAGTCTAGTGTGTAAGCAAAGACCAGGCTAGCTTAACTAAGCAAGGACCCCTCATCAGTGCTCTGGATGTTTTCCAGCTGTATTGTACAACTGCAGCAGCTTCTGGAACTCTGATCACTACAGTGCACAAAATCTTTGAGGTTTCTCCAGCCCTTTCACTTGACCGAAATGTAAAACTGAGTAAGATGACTGTAAAATCATTTTAGCTGAGGGTGTTCATAATTTATAAGAGGTACAACTTGTGTATGTTTTGTGCCAGAGCTATATGTAGTGCTAATTATACCAGCATTAATACACAGTCACAAGCAAGTAAGATGGCAGATGTTCTAGGTCCACAGCCACAAAAAAGGCTGTGAAAGGTGTCAACATCATTCTGATTAATTTAAAATTCTCATAGAAACTGAATTCCCTGTGTACTTTAATTTCTTACTGTTTCTCAGGTATTTCACTGATAGCTTGCAATACTAAAGCATGCATGCTGGCATTAGAATGATTTTCATTTCCTTTGATTTTCGTAGCACCCTGGTTATGTATAGTTCATGTCATATAAGCAAAACTGAGAAAAAATACAAGGGAAACCACATCTTGATGTACAGAGTTACAGCAAGAATTATCATTGTTATAAATGGAGTGAGATGGGGCGGGGCCTGTTATTGTATCCGTGAGGTATAGGCTTTTATTAGGTTTGGACTCTGAGCATTTAACCTGCCCAAGGTAAAGGACATTTATAAATATATAGGCAGTCATTAGCCATGACATATTTTTCTTGCACAGAACCAGCATAGCCATCAGGATAACAGATGTATTTAACATCATGCCCAAAGCAGGAACTAGTTTCTTCTGCTTTGACTCACTTCAGATGGGCTGATTTCAGCCCTCAGTTTATATAATCGGAACTCAGCTGAAGGAAACGCGAATGCATAAAGGTACCTTGAGGACAGACCACAGATCATCATCTCGTCATAAAAATGACCTGGTAAGATCACCTGGTCTGCAGAGCCATTTGGGGCAGCCAAAGGCAGGCACAGATTCCTCTTTGTCACAGCCTTTAAGAGAGGACCATCACTCTACTGAGACAGTCTCTGCAATAAGAAATTGCTTTCCATTCTTATTGTCACTTTCTTTTCCCTTCTAGCATCACAGGTTTGTGGCTTCTCTCCTATGGTCACGTTAGGTATAATCCAATATTTCCTTGCTACTCCTGCTTTGGCTGTGAGCACAACAGGTCTAGCCCAAAGCCAAGGCTGCCCCTAGCACCTCTGTGGTCCCAGCCAGCCTCCATGGGGCTAAACCCTTAGCCACAGTCTGAGGAAGGCAGCACACTGGTTGGTCAGCAAGTCTTACATGCAAGTCTGTGTTACTGATGAGCCAAAAATGTCCCTGCTGAATTTTTGGGGGCAGTCCGTGTAGTTGGTAGATAGCCAAGTCACGTTGCAGCTCTGGGAACACGTTCCTCTAATTTGTTTGTCCCAGGCAGGTGCCTAGTTTGCTCACAGTATGGACCCAGTCCTCCTGCCCCTTTCAGTTGTGTCACCTGTGGCTGCAAAGGGTCTCACATCTCCACCCTGGGAGTCTGCCAAGCCCGCTCTCCAGAGGCAGCACACATCTGGCTGGAGGTGCATATATGGCTGCAGCCCACACGTCTGGCCAGTGGCACTTCTTCGCAACTGTGCCTGTAGCCAGCAGAGCACATGCTGGCATCTCTGGGGGAGGCTGAGCAGCTGTAAACAAGATTTCATTCCTCGGCTGCCTGCATGCACTGGGGCTTGACAAAGCTTAACACTCAGTTCTATCTTTTGTAAATATATAAATACGTATTTATATCTCAGTGGCTTTGCTGTTGGAGCCGCATTACAGGGTGGGATCCCTCCTGATGAAAGCTAGTCATACAAAAGTAACTGCCAAAGCTCTTTCTGTCATGTTATCCTGAGGCAGTACAGGATGAAACATGCAAAATGGAAACCATAGATGAGGCTGCCTGCTATAGATTTTACCTGGTAAGACACAATGCTCTTTTTTTGGTCTGTAATCCAGGAAAGAAATGGCCTGCTAGGGGAAAGACTTTGGATGGGTCACTATGAGCTGTATAGGCAGCACACGTGCTTCTCCTGTGAGCACAGTGTGCAGGGTAGGGCTTTAAATGTGGTGTCAAGATACTTTTTTTCTAGCATGGCTTGGAGATGTCAAAGCTGAGGTCTCAGCAGAGGTCCTGGAAATGTTCAGCCAGCTTCAGCAGGCAGGAAGTTGAGCGTACTGTACCAAGGGCTCTGCGGTTGGTGGAAGAGTAAAGCTCCCAGATGATCCCAGTATGGGAAAGCAAGTGTTTCCCTCTGAGTTTAAGGCAAGGCTCGGGTAAGGATTTTACAGGAGAACTGAGATGGAAAAACCCTTCCAGAAAACTGAAATGGGGATGCCTGCAGTTCCTGCAGTTTGCAGGTGGAAAAACCTGGCCTCGATAGGTAACCTCCTGGGAAAAACGAAGTGAGGAACCAAGTGTACTCTCTCCTACAGCAGGACTTTGAATCAGTGACGCTGACTTATCTTTGCTAGATACGTTTCCGTTCCTCATGTTCCTTATTTCCCCCAAACTCTCCTGTTGTAGCTCTGTGCATTTTAACTCAAGCGGTATCTATAAAACCAGAGAGTACTATGTTTCTTTCCAGTCTTCATAGAATCATGGAATCATAGAATGGTTTGGGTTGGAAGGGGCCTTAAATGTCATCTAGTTCCAACCACCTGCCGTGGGCAGGGACACTTTCCACTAGACCATGAAGATGTCCCTATTTTCTCCAGACAGAAACAATTTCAAGCACGGTACAAATGTGAAAACATCAGTTTGAAATGCATTTGAAGGAAAGCTTTAGCTAACTTGAAATAACAGCTAAAATAACCCTCCATACCTTGCCTTTTAGTATCTAAAGTTAATTTATCCCATGCAATTGTTAGGGGATAAATACTGGGCTACATAAGGCACAGTACGTGGTATTGGTCCAATATGCATGGGCTGTAGAGCAGATAGTGGTTATAACTAGCCACAGGCAGAAAGAAGACTGAGAGTGAGGAGAGCTGATCACAAGAGGATTTATTAATAGGCAAAATTCTTGAAATCTTTTTTGCTGCAGTGCAGTAGCTGCTGCTGCTGCTGCTACTATAGCAGCATTAGCCATAGTTAACCAGGCAGGTCAGTCTGTCATGACTGCAACTTAAGTAATATTGGTTCCAAGGTTGGCCAGGAGCTAAGATAATACATTTTGGTAAGATTAATTTTTCTGTGTCGTCCACAAATTTGAGCTTCCTGTTCAACTGATGAAACAGTGGAGATGTGGTTGAATGCAGCTTATTTTTCTTTACATTTTCCACTAAAAAACGTCAAATAGTTTCCCAGTTATTCATTATTGCACAGATACAAAAGGAGAGTAACTCACCGTGGGTTTTTTTATTTTCAAGGTGGTAATAAAACTGCGCAAGGAATATCTGAAAATGCAAGAAATGAACTAAATTCAAATTATTTGAACTTGACATTGTGCCATCAATAGCTTCTGATCATGCAGATGTTAGCTTCGGCAGATGCCTCTCTAGTTACAGATTAGCAGAAAAGAAAATAGCATTTTCTTCTAACTGATCCAACCTCTCATATATTATTATATAGCAAAGCAATTTGATTTTAAAAGCAGTTTAACAGTTTAAAAGACCTTTTCTTAGTTCCCAAGAGTTTTAGAACTGCAGGAGAGACTTAATTTTTGCTAACTTTAGACACACAGAAATATCAAGGTGTATCTCCAGATGATGGGTATCTCCATACGGTTGCATAAAAGAATTTTTAAAATATTCTCTAGTTCTTTAAACAAGTAAAGAAATTCTTTCCTTATCTCTTTGAGTGCTAGATAAAGATTTTCCAGTTGCACTTTTAAATCTTGAAGGATCATGTAGATGTGGTTGAGAGAGAGGTATTATCAAAAATTTAACATTTATTTCACAATGTGCCACAAGATTTTTTTTTATGATAACCTTAGAATTAAATGACCTTATGATGCATGTGCTGAAGTTAATTATATCCTGCGTTCTTTGAGAGGTAAGTCACAAGATAGAATTTGTAGTTCCTCAGTCGTAAGTATAGCTTTTATCTAAAACACTTCTTAGTGGGGAAAAAAAGAATTTTGTCACATACCCAAATACTTGACTTCGCATTTTAATTTCAGTCCTTGGTCTGACTAAGATGCTTTCTCTGACAAAACCACTGACTTTCAGGACACTGTAAGTTCTCCTGAATGGCTTCAATCTGACAGAAAGCTGGATATGCCACAGTTGCGTAAGGCTTACTGTATACCAAGAGGCTCAGCACAGCTGCTTGAACATGTTTCAGGAGTCGTGTGTTAGGAAATAGGCTGAATCCTGCTCCTCTCATGATCTTAAAGCTCATAGAACTCATGATGCCATTCCTACTTCATATGCAGAGCCACACCGAATATTTTTCACGTGTGAACCTGTTAAAAACTGTGTTAGCATAATGATTCAAACCAAATAATTTCAGGTTTTCTGGGAAGAATTGTGTTAACTGATTTCAAGACAGAGAGGGTAAGTTGAAATGTCTCAAAAGAGGTTGTTGTCAATTATGACAAAGTAAATGATGCCCTGAAGCTCGTGGTAATTTAGTTGGATATTGGAGGGTATTTGAAATGAGCACTTGAGAGACACATTCATGTTAAAAGGGAAAATATCATCTCCCTGAAGTATCCCATACCGGGCATGGTTCGCTCACAGGAGGTGACCACCTGTGCTGTGAAAGACCTGCACTCGTCCACCCTCCCGGTGAGCCCTGTCCCAAATGGACCCCCAGATGTCCTGCCCACCTTGGCCGAGTTCCCCTTGCCCGCCTCCTGTCCAGCCCTTCTGACCTCAAAACCTCCTGCAAAGCCCTAATCCCTGCTCTCTGCTCACTTTCACAGCAGTTTCTTATCAGAAAGGGTTAAAAGGAGGAGAAGGGTTGCAGCAAGGGTTGGGTGAACCTCTCTGGCAGGATGCGGGTGACCCAAAGCCACCGGACACTGATGTGGAACATCAAAGTGGCTGGCAGGAGCACCGGCTCGCTTCCTATGCCATGCTGCTTGCTCAGCTGCAGCCATTCAACCACTTGCCACTGCCAGAGCAGATCCTAAAATAAAAAGAGAAGTGAAGCTTTTTTAGTGTGCTTATGCAAGTGTAGGGTGGCATTTGGTATGCATCCGGATTCTCCACTGCGTGTAGTCAGCTTCCGCCTTGTGCGAGCAGATTTTTCTCATAGGGGGAAAAAAAAAAAGACATCATTAAAATGCTATTTCTAAACAAAGCTTGGCAGGGCGTTCAGGATAAGGTACAGTGGCGCTCTTAATCTTTTTTCCAAAATAATGTATTTCAAGTTAATGACCCCTGAAGCACATTTATTGGCTCTGTAGGAACAACCAAAACATCCTTCCTTTTTCTTTATTTGGGGACAAGAGGGGAGGTTTGCAGCACAGATTACTTCTATTTTATCACTTAAAAGACAATTCAGTGATTCATGGGAGAATATTGACATGATTTTCCTGACTTAGGAAATATACTTTAGGCTGCAGGGACAGGAAGCAACTACTGCGAATATTTTAGTAAAGGCTGTGGGTTGTTGGCATTGCTGCAAGTGCAGGTCTGTCTACAGGCAAGGGCTGTGCTGTTTTCTGTATGACTTTGTCTTGATGTTGACATGTGACTTGTCCGACCAAGCCAAAGCGTGATAAGACTCACAACGTGATTTAGCAGTGCAGGAAGAGGGAAAACAATGATTGTTTTTAAAACTGTCAGGAAAAGAAATTTCGTTCTGCTCAACCTTTTTTTTTTTTTAATTGTTTTCCAGAATACCTCAAGCTTTTAAAAAAAAGGGCTTGTTCTCCGTGTGAATTTTTCCTGTGGATAATTATCTGGACATACATAAAACTGGGTCAGTGGTTCCCACCCTTTCCAAGCCATGTTGGCAGTTACTGGATTTCTGCCAAACTTTTCAACATCCCTCATTGCCGTCAAGTGGAAGAACTGTGGCACATCAGAGACGTATAGCCCTGTCACTCCCAGCAGCAGTCATGCCGCAAACACAACTGTCATGGTGACTACTCAGATAGTTTTTACTGATCTACAGTTGCTGACACACGGCTGAAAGCTTGGCCTCTGGTCTTCGCATCTGTCAAGGTGATTTAAAAATACATGTAGTCAAAGCTATGAATGATGAATGATGGGTACTTAGATGACCCAGTGAACAGTCAGAACAAAACGTTGATGTCTCTTTATGCTGACAGATCTTGTCACTCAGTGACCTTGGAGTGCATTGAAGAAATACTTGGAGCCTTCTACAGCAATGCACTCCACTGCGGTTCAGGGACATTTGGCTAATATTTCTCTGAATGCAAAGAATAGTTTTTCTACTCAGCACTCGTCGTACTTGTTGCCAGCTGAGGTTGTGATTGTGCCTGTTAAAACTCTTTTGGCTCATTACACCCCAGGAAAGATGGGCAACATTCATAAGAAAAAGCACTTGCCAAAGAACAAAGTCAGGCCAGGAACAACATTATTGCAAAAACAAGTCATAAGGGTTTTTGTCTATGTGTATGTGTGTGTCTGCCTAATGAAGAGATATCTATAACTGGTAACAGCATTGGAGAACAACAGCAGGTATATCACAGCCTATACATCTGACCTTTGTCAGCATTTCCCCTAACAAAACCCTATCATTTTAGGACAAAAAGAAAGCAGTTTGGGAAAATGTAGTTCCATGCCAGCACTTGGATCAGTTCTTCCATCAGTGATACACCATTGCCCCCTGTGCCTTCTGTTCTGGCTCGTTCAATGAGGCCAGCCAAATAACACTGTGCACCTGTATTATGTCTTCTGTAACATGAAACAGACCTGAAAAGACAAAAATATTTGTCTTTTTACAACCTCCCCCATGGTCTTTTCCCAACTCTGGCAGCCCACATGGTCTCCTGTGCAGAGAACCAGTCCCTTATCCTGTGTGTGTGCCATTGGCTTCATCTACAGGGGAAAGCTGCGTTCTCATTGCTCCCCAATACAACACATCACTCTTGTGCCAATATTGGGTCCGTAGCTCTTCAGACAGACACAGGGCTTCCTATTAACCTTTGAAGTCATGATCTGAAACATAATGCTGGCAGCAAAAGCCAGGATGTGGGAAGCAGGACTGTGGGACACAGTCACCCTGCTCTTCTGTTTAACCAGTAGGTCACTTCCTATAAACAGTAGGGTTACCTCCTACAGGCAAAGCCATAAATCGTGCCACCCAGCAGCCACCGAGTTGAGAAAGCCACCTCTGAATTTAGAAATTGAGGCTTGAGCTATGCCACCTATTGCTCCATGCAGTATTCATTATGCTTAAATCTGTGGAATTCGTGTTTTTTTAGCACAGCTCATAAAAATAATGTCCTAGATGATCAAAGCTCTACTTTGGTCTGCAAACCTCTTCCTTTGTCTTGAGACACCAACCTCAAACACCTCAAGGACATTTGCTGATGAGCCTGAAATGACTCTGCCCTTTGCTGTGCTGAGCAGAGCTAGATGGATGAGAACAAGCAACCCTCAAGCCAGTTTGTGCAGTAGCACGCTGGGCAGTATTTCATTTGTCTTAACCACAGCAAGGGCTCTCAGGTGTTGCAAGACATCTTGTCTCCAACCTGGCCTATCTGAAAGACAACCGTTTGTTCCAGGATTTCATCAGCTGCCTTCAGTTCAGTCCTGGCTGAAAACTCCAGTTGCTATGATAAGAAACATCTCTCTGTCCAGCATATCTTGCAAAACCATCTTCATCAGGGCCAGACGCACCTCAGACTATTCTCTTTCCCAAGAGAGATGTTGGTAGTATTCAGGCACAGATGTCTGCTGATCTTTTAGCTTGATCTGATGGAGAAAGCTTGGACTTTGGCAAAGCTTTAACATGTACAGAAGCTCTGGGAATGCTCTGCCTCAGCTATTCCTATTACTGTCCTGGTAGCCTGTCACACATTGATGGGAAACACCTGGTCTTTCTAGGAAGCATCCTAACATTGCCTGCCAGGGATAACTAGGATTTGTAGATACCTTAGTTTGAGCTCTCTTTTGCATATGGGATCTTGCTGCTAAGCCTGATGCACACTATGAGTGTGCATAGACTATGCGTGAGGAAGCACACCAGGTTCTTCTGGCTTGGTCAGCTCAGCTTGGGTTTACTTTTGCCAAAAACTACTGGGCTTTGCTGCAACCTGTCACCACTCCCTGCGATGGCCTGAAGAGTACATGGTCCTCAGAAAGAAATGAACTGGGGACTTGTCAAAGAGAAGAGGGTTGCTCTGTAGAAATGACTGGGTGAAGGAAAGAATCCAAACAATGTGAGATCCTCACACTATTTAATGCAAGTAATAAGCAGACTTCTGGTGTAGCTGTGTAGGGCAAGAGCAGAGGGGCAGAGAGTTGCATGACCGGTAAGTTGCTGAACTTGCAATTAATAAGTCTGAGAACCTGAATTGGGAAATAAAACTGAAACTCAGAAGTAAACAAGTAGAATTCTGTATCTGTAATTTTGTTTTTTTGGTGCACAGGCTAAAAAAAATTGCCATCTGGGATCTTAGAGACTCTAAGATATCCTGAACATTCACAGGGAACAAATGCATGGTCTTATGGAAAAGTGCCCATGAACAGGCCATGTGGCCATTAGTGTGGCAGCAAATTAGTAAGCACATATGTCACGTAAAGAGGTGAATATCAAGAAGATTCCATGATTCCTGGACTTCCCAAATGGATCACGCTCAAGACAGTAAATGGAAAAAATTTAGGTCAAAGGCCAAAGTCAAAGTCAAAATCAAACACCACATCATTTTGATGCATGGATAGATATTGCAGTGCACAGCAGAGGAACAACTGGAGATTCAGTTAGTACTCAGTCACCAAATCTAATGGGTTTCCAGTTCTTCACTCCCTGTGTCTAAGGTGTCCTCAGTACCAGTGAGTGGTGTTTTAGACACCAGGATGTGTAGCATTTATGCACAAATATCTCTAGCATATTATCAGGCCTCTGTCACTAAGGTTCACATCACTTTCTGACTTTGCCCCCAGATAGTAGGGGTGCCACAGATGGGAGAGTTCTGCTGGGAGGGAATATTTGGAGTTAAGCCCAGGCTAAACACATGACTTGGATATGCACAGTAGTTCTTCTAGGTTTACAAGCAATTTACTTGACTCATGGATAAAATATTACAGTTTTTGACCAATCTGTGTGGCAATACATTAATTTAATCCTATTCATTTTGGTATGAGCATATCTCTGTGTGTGCATTTACATTCCACTGAGTAGCAGCTTCAACGCCTGGTGGACTCTGGTTGCTTAAGTCACATCAGTCCGTATACAGATCCCAAGTCCAAGACCGGCTGCTGGGATCCAACATTCTAGTGTTTGAGCAGTTAGGTTGGATTAGGAAACAGGTAAAAGGCCCAATGGATATAGGCAGGATTCCTCTAATGACATATTTAATACTTAGAGAGGAAATTATCATAAAATTGGAGATACTTGAATCTGATGAATAAAGAATATAGGACCAGTTTATACACACACATACATATATATACACACACAAATACATATGGATCCTGTATTGTTGGGGGGTTACATATATGTACATATGTATATGTCCACATGTATGTGTGTGTATATGTATATGTATGTATGGGGGAGCGTCTAGGTAATTGTTCTGCTGATGCTGTTAGGTAGGGGCTGGTGAGCAAGCGCAGCTTCTGCAGCATCCCACCCTGCGGGACTGGTAGGGGTTGGCGGGGTGCCTTGCTAACGAAGCCGGACCTCCCTGGTGTGGCTCCAGCCTACAGCTGGGCAGCTGCAAGCGCAAGCAGGTCAAGCCCCATCTCTTTGATTCAGCCTCTGAGACATGCCCTGAGCTGCAGCATCTGAAGGGCCTAGTGATCTCTGTTTCCAAAAAGCTCATGAGGCAAAACCCAGATGTCTCCGTTGGAGTTAGGCCCCCCAGGCATCCTTTCCAGCTGGCGGAGAGCAATGGGAGCTCCGATGGCACAATTTCTGACCTATGTATCTTAGGGTGAGATGGCGCAGTTTCTAAAAGCGTGTTGTTCTCACCACTGACTAACAGGAAGTGAGGATGACTAGCTCAAGCAGGGACTACTTACTTACATTTACTTTGGCTTTGTCTACATTTAGTCGGATGACAGAGAAGTCTGCGGTGTTCCCTAAACAACCGCTGGCTTTCTGCAGAGATGTGTCTTGAGAGAACAGCTGGAGCAGAGCTTTATCATTTGTGGGTGCACAACACATAAAGCTAGTCTGATCGTTTCATCTCTGCTTCCATGGAATTACACCATTTTAACCAGAAATGAAGCATTTTATGTTTAATTTTATTCTTCATTCATATACATAATCCACTGGAAGACAGGCTTTTCTAATCCTCTTGTCAGCGAGGGCTTTGTGGGGTTTATGTTCTCTAAGATGAGATATCCTAGCAACACCAGAATTAAACTAGCTGCAGGAAAACGTGGAAGCTGCAGGAATGGCCAAGATATTGGACATTCTCCCGTCATCTGATTAATACAGCTCCTCTCAGTGAAGTTTCAAACAGCTCAGTGGTCTGAAGATGTGTACTTAACAGCGGCATGATCAAACGAGGTATAGACCATTTCTTACAGTCACATTTTCAGATATCTCAAATCCTCTTTGATGTTATGCTAATTGGTAGAGACACTGTAACGTGGTTACACAGGTAGCTCTCTAAGTCAGAGGAAGGGCATGTGAGTAGCTAACAGGGAGAGATGGCACTGCTTTTATTTCTCTGAAGGTAAAGATATCATCTATTCTCCCATGCTGATTGCTGGGTATCTCGGCGTGTGAGCTCACAGAGGAAGTTTCCATTTTAATAACGGCACTTTTCTCCATTTTTAGTTTTTCTTCATCTGTTTTTTATTGTAGCAGAACTATCTAAAAAGGAAAAACTAAACGAAGTCCCACTACAAAAGCCATATCCAGTACGACGCAGCAGCTGGGGCGGCACTTTGATCCCTGGATTAGATTCTGCATATGTTCCTGTGTGGTACTGAATGGTATCAGTGAAGAATAAAGTCCATAAAATTTTCCCTATTTTAAAACAAACAAACAACAAAAACAGCAGAAAAATGTTCTTCTCACTCATGTTGAAGACTCCCTTTTGGGCTGCAGCTCAGATGGATGGCCAGCTTTCCCAGTGACTCTTAGCAGTAGGCCCTGGTTTACCTTTATGTTCAGAACTTCTGGGAGGAAAAACTTCCATGCTACCACAAGTGATTTAAATCTCATTTTCCACTCTGACGCAGGCTAATTCATCTCATTTGTTTTGCAAACAGGCCACGTAGCTCAGCTACCTCCTTTACTGCCAGCCCAGTTTAAAGACAGGCAGGCAGACTGTCACACTTCCAGGTGTGACATTCAGTCCTGTTCACTGCTAACCCCCAAGCATACCTCTAAAAACATGCCTCGCAGTCCTGGTTTCCTGGTGCCTCCTCTCTTTCGGATGTTACCAGCCCTCCCTCATCTGCAGGGTGATGTGGGAGGGAGCTCATCCTCCCTTACGCAAAGGATTTCGGTGTTCCCCGGTTTGCCCTCCTGCTCTGCCATCCTCCCACTAACGCTGGTGGCTCCACTAGCTNGTTACCAGCCCTCCCTCATCTGCAGGGTGATGTGGGAGGGAGCTCATCCTCCCTTACGCAAAGGATTTTGGTGTTCCCCGGTTTGCCCTCCTGCTCTGCCATCCTCCCACTAGCGCTGGTGGCTCCACTAGCTTTTCTCCTCACTCTCTCTTTCCTTCCCTGCTTCCTGGCATTATTTTTTTATTCACTCTCAGTTGGTGAAAATGATGCCTATATCATCTGGGTCTGTGGCAAGAGCTGAGTTAAGGCAGAAGTATTTGGCTGCTGGGAGGCAATAACTCCACCACCGGTGAGCTGCTCAAAGCTGATAGTTAGGGTAAGCGTGTATCATGTCACACTGCATTTGTCCGCCATGTCTTTTCTAGCTCTCTGATTCCCTGCTAAATCAATGGGCTGTGCCCGTGGTTGCTTATCAGACACCACGTAATTCTGGAATTGATTAACTTCTTCAGCATCCTCAGACAATTGCACCAGGGCAGAGACTTGTCCTATAGTTGAACAAAGGGAGTTGCTTTCCTTTGAAAAATAAAAGAAAATGTTTCACCCAAAAAATGAAAATAAAAACAACCCAAACCATTCAAGAATGGTTGCTTGCGTATTAGACGGTATTTCCCAGAGGTCTGTAAGACATGCAGACTGAGTTCACACAACCATTTCCTATATAAACATTCCAACCTCTGCCTGATACCTTCTTATGAGGAGTCTCAAGCTGTAATAAATGAATTTGAAAAAAGGCCGTATGAGAAGTTCACTAGGTTAGCGTATCTGTTCTTCAGCATATGATTAAATCCCAAATTTCAGAATACTAGGGAACTATGTGTACATTAATACAGTCCATTTTCTCAATAGCACACTGCCATATCTACAACATTACCAGACCACACTTACAGCACATGTACAGCACATACTGGTCAACAGCATATAAAAATGATTGATGTAATCACTCTGTTAATTATTTGTTCTTTATCAGAAAATTCTTATTAAATTTAGTTTGCTAATTTATCTCTACCATCACAATATTTGGCATTTTGCAACTACTTGGAATGATTTGATTCTGAGAAAATCTGAGCTTTTATTTAAAAAGATCATTTTAAAAGGCTTGAACCATTATGCAAGAAGACATGCAAATGAAAATTAAATAGGTCCTAAAGTGTCAGAAACCAGAAGGCAAATTGAAAGAACCTACCATTTATTAAAAAACCCCGAAACCAAAAAAACAAACAAAGGAAAACCTTTCATGGTTTTCAAGCCAGTTTCCTACTACTCAAGCATGTGATACATGTGGTTTAATATCCTGAGCCTGACAATGTTGCTAAACTCAAAAAACTCCTCAGAAGCAGAAACCTTCTGACGCACTCCTTCATCGAGCCCTTGCCTGCTCCATGCTGGGCAACATATTTTTTCCAGAAGTGTCCCAGCTCCCTGTGGCAGTATCTTGCTCTTCTCAATTCTTCTCCTCTTGCTCCCGTCTCTTTGCCAGTGATGTGAGATGCTGAGCGCTCACACTCCTAACTCCTTCCCATTTGCTTTGAACTTGCTTTTTCATTTACCCTGTTGTTCGCTCAGACTTCTCACTAGGATGTAGCTGCAAAGAAGCAGCAGGTTGCAGAATTATGCTAAGGCTGCCCAAAAGGGGAAGGGATGCCACTAGCCCCAAAATCCTTAGGAGATGCTGTGGCATTGCGGGCAATCCCCAGTGCCCTTACCAGCAACTCCTTCCCTGCTGCAGTTGCTGCCTCCTCCTCTTCTTCATCTCTTTGCACTATTACCTGCCCTGCTGAGCCTCAAGGGCAAGGTGGGCAGCCCCTTCCTGGCCCCATCAGGCTGTTGGATGGGACGGGATGTTGGGGAGAAGGGCTAGGGCATTGAAGACCCCTTGGGAAGCAGTGCTGCAGCAACTGTCCTTCTCATGTTGCCATTTCTGCATCAAAATTGGTTATAGCATACATTGTGTCTCCTCCCACACAGCCACGGTTGCCTTCCCGCTGCCCACCCCTTCGGCCCTCCAGCAGGCAGTGCCGTCTCTCCCTAGCTCCCGAGATTTCGTGTCCTATTCTTGTTCGATGACAGTACTAAAAGCAAACGCTTAGACAGACAGAAAGACAGAAGTCGGCAACTAATGCAACACACCTAGCTTTCTAAGGGAGTGGCTTTGGCCATATCAAGGTCCCTTTCTGTAACCAGTCAAACTTGCACCAGCAAAAAAAGGTTCAGAGAGGTGGGAAGAGGCGCTGGCCTTGTGTGACAAGCTCTCTCGTCCTCAGTGCTGCCAGAATTATAATTTGATAGACGCTGTGAAACTCGTCATAGATAGATGCTGTGACGCTGCACTGGCTTAAAGCCTTTGTTGCAAGTTTTACAGCCGTGTTCCTGCCAGCATATGCTTATCACCAAAATGCTGCTTTCCTCTGATTTTCTGCTTTTCAAAGGAAGCAAGAATGTCCTACTGTGAGTGGGAGCAGGCATGAAAAGCCCCAGATTACTTCCTGAAATGATGTTTGAGGACAAAACCAGATCTGACTACTCATTACGGTGGAGCTGGATTCTTAGCACACAATTTCCACAACTAAGCTTTGTAAGGCCAAGGATAAGGTAATATTAAGGTGATACTGTTTAAAAGCACATCCCCACTGCTCCAGACACAGTCTAGTTCAAATAAAGTGCACTAACACAGCAGTAAGGGAGGTTGGAAATGCACATTAATCTTCTGTTCAAATGGAAGTCCACTGCTATTTCCAGTTCAGCGCTTGAAAAATATCTGAATTACTCCATGGTATATTCATAGAATCATAGAATACTTTGGGTTGGAATGGACCTTTAAAGGTCATCTAGTCCAACTTCCCCATGCAGTGAGCAGGGATATCTTCAACTAGATCAGGTTGCTCAGAGCCCTGTCCAGCCTGGCCTTGAATGTTTCCAGGGGTGGGGCATCTACCACCTCTGTGGGCAACCTGTTCCAGTGTTTCACCATCCTCACAGTAAAAAAAATATTTCTTATATCTAGTCTAAATCTACCTTCTTTCAGTTTTAAACCATGACCCTCTGTCTTATCACAACAGGACCTGCTAAAATGTTTGTCCCCATCTTTCTTATAGGTCCCCTTCAGGTACTGGAAGGCTGCTATAAGGTCTTACCAGAGCCTTCTCTTCTCCAGGCTGGGAAACTCCAACTCTCTCAGCCTTTCTTCATAGGAAGGGTGTTCCATCCAACTTAATGTTTTTGTGGCCCTCCTCTGGACTCGCTCTAAAAGCTCCATGCCTTGTACTTGGGACCCCACCACCGGATGCAGTACTCCAGGTTGGTTCTCACCAGAGCAGAGGGGGAGAATCACCTCCCTTGACCTGCTGGTCACACTTCTTTTAATGCAGCCCAGGATACAGTTGGCCTTGTGGGCTGCGAGTGTGCATTGCCAGCTCATGCCCAGCATTTCATCCACCAGTACCCACAAGTTCTTCTCCACAGGGCTGCTCCCAATCCCTTCATCCTCCAGCCTGTACCAATACTGGGGATTGCCCTAACCCATGTGCAGGACATTGCACTTGGCAATCTTGGACCTCATGGACCCACTATTTGAGCTTGTCCAGGTCCCTCTGGATGGCGTCCCATCCCTCAGGCATCTCAACCCCGTAACTCAGCTTGGTGTTGTCTGCAAACTTGCTGAGGGTGCACTTGATCCTGCTGTTTATGTCACTGATGAAGATATTGAGCAGTACTGGTCCTAGTACAAACCCCTGAGTGCCACCACTTACCGATCTCCATCTGGACATCGAGCCGTTGACCACTACCCTCTGGATGCGACCATCCAACCTATTCCTCATCCACTGAACAGTCCACACATCAAATCCATATCTCTCCAATTTAGAGAGAAGGATGTTGTGGGGGACTGTGTTGAAGGCCTTACAGAAGTCCAGATAGATGACATCCGTAGCTCTTCCCTTGCCCACTGATGTAGTCACTCCATCACAGAAGGCCACTAGGTTGGTCAGGCAAGACTTGTCCTTGGTGAAGCCATGCTCGCTGTCTTGAATCACCTCCCTGTTCTCCATGTGCCTTAGCATAGCTTCTAGGAGGATCTGTTCTATGATCTTCCCAGGCACAGAGGTGCAGGACAGTGGAAATCTAAAAAAGGCATTTGATAAATGCTTCCATGCTCATGCCCATAATGGCAAAAAACATTTGATCATATCTACAAACCTGTACCTGAGATGAACTGTTGTTCTCTGTTCCTGCATCCTCAGCTCAGCCCCCCCACCACGGAGACCCTGCCGCAGGGTTCTTGCTCTACTCTAGGATGCTCCTCCCAGCAGCCCTACGTGTTTCATCCAGACATGGAAGATCTTATCTATTTGGGTAAGACTCTAGCTCATCTGTATTGTGCTAATTTTTCTTTCCAGTGTATTTTCCCAAAAGGCAGGTTGTCATTTAGCTCTTTGCCACACAGGATAAACCTCACTTCAGTGGTAGGAAGTTTTTTGCCTGGCCATTGAGCAGNCCTCAGGCATCTCAACCCCGTAACTCAGCTTGGTGTTGTCTGCAAACTTGCTGATGGTGCACTTGATCCTGCTGTTTATGTCACTGATGAAGATATTGAGCAGTACTGGTCCTAGTACAAACCCCTGAGTGCCACCACTTACCGATCTCCATCTGGACATCGAGCCGTTGACCACTACCCTCTGGATGCGACCATCCAACCTATTCCTCATCCACTGAACAGTCCACACATCAAATCCATATCTCTCCAATTTAGAGAGAAGGATGTTGTGGGGGACTGTGTTGAAGGCCTTACAGAAGTCCAGATAGATGACATCCGTAGCTCTTCCCTTGCCCACTGATGTAGTCACTCCATCACAGAAGGCCACTAGGTTGGTCAGGCAAGACTTGTCCTTGGTGAAGCCATGCTCGCTGTCTTGAATCACCTCCCTGTTCTCCATGTGCCTTAGCATAGCTTCTAGGAGGATCTGTTCTATGATCTTCCCAGGCACAGAGGTGCAGGACAGTGGAAATCTAAAAAAGGCATTTGATAAATGCTTCCATGCTCATGCCCATAATGGCAAAAAACATTTGATCATATCTACAAACCTGTACCTGAGATGAACTGTTGTTCTCTGTTCCTGCATCCTCAGCTCAGCCCCCCCACCACGGAGACCCTGCCGCAGGGTTCTTGCTCTACTCTAGGATGCTCCTCCCAGCAGCCCTACGTGTTTCATCCAGACATGGAAGATCTTATCTATTTGGGTAAGACTCTAGCTCATCTGTATTGTGCTAATTTTTCTTTCCAGTGTATTTTCCCAAAAGGCAGGTTGTCATTTAGCTCTTTGCCACACAGGATAAACCTCACTTCAGTGGTAGGAAGTTTTTTGCCTGGCCATTGAGCAGAATACTTTGAAATCACTGGAAATTAAACTGACCAACAAACTACAGTGTTATTTTCTAACTAAAATGCATGAAAAGAACAAAAATATCATCTCTCTCTGCACTGCAGATCTATTTAATATTCCTCCCTTATCTGCAAGCAGAACTTCTGCTGACATTAACTGGAGTTTTATATGCAAAATATAGTAAATAGCAGAGTCCTCAATGCAAGCAGTAGAGGGAAACAAAGAAATATCAAACCCAAGAGGAAAAATTGCATGGTAGGCACCCAAGATCAGGGGTCACCACTGAAAACTTTGGCTGTGATGTTCCTATGCATTGTTTTCTTACTGTTGGCTAGGGTTTGCAGTACCATATGGGTAAGTTCATTTAAATAAGTGTGAATGTCTGGTTCATCCAGATATAATACAGCATCATACAAAGGCTTATGAATACGCACATAAGCGTATCCTAATAGAAGGTCCCAAAAGATGAGAGTTTTGAATGCACGCCTGAGACTCAAAAGAGCATCCCATGTGATTTTGCTTACGTTGACTCATGGTCTAGTCAAGTATGCACAAAGATGTCAGGTCATGATAGTGTGCATCATGCACCCTAGCGCACAACCGGGATGACTGTTGTGTGCAAAAATAGCAGGAAAACATGAATCCGCTTGTGAGCAAGTGAATCAGGAGCTGTGTGCGAGGGGGTGGGGAAGCGGCCGTGCCGGCATGCCGTGTAGGAACAGACTTCTTTGGGGATCCCTGAGCTTCACAGCAGGAGGGCCCTTGAGGCACCGATGGGTTCCTGGGGGCAGCTCTGCAATTGCCAGCTGTCAAACACCTCTGACATGTCGAAGCAACCTCTTCTGTGTGAAATGCAGACAGGCTCTCTGTCAGTCTAAGCAAAAGATGATAAGAGGTGTTCTGGTAGGTGCATTAGTGGGAAGCACCAGAAACCCTCCCTTAAATGGCAATCCTGGCCTCCTCTCTCACCCTGAGCTGGAAGGAGCAAGGCTGTTATTCCTGAGCCCTCAGCAGCGTCTGTGCTGGGTGGGGGGAGGAGGAATGATGTTTATTCTTGTAGCAGATTGTCACAGGGTCATTTTCTCTCTCTGTGCATCACCATCTCTCAGACTTCACCCTTGAAATCCAGCAGCCCTTCCCAGTGGGACGCTGCCTGCCAGCTCTGTGGTGAGCCACAGTGAGGGTGGACATCTGCTGTCCCTATTGCCTGTCTCTCCCACGCTGTTGTTTCTGCTGGGCATGCGTGCAGGGGAAGATGGGTTCCAACTGGGCTCCCAGGCTGAACGACAGTAGATTTGAAGACCTACAAGCATGGAGAACAACCACCCCGTGGTTCAGATGGAGCCTGGGTATACTGAAGCTATTTCTGAGATGTCGCGTCCTTCCCTGAGGTGGAGGAGTGGTGGTAATGCAGCTACGGCCATGTGCAACGCATGTTTCTCTTTGGTTGATTAAATAGGCCGGTTTACCTTCATCCTTTTTGGTGGAGGACCTACACCGTGGCTACTGTGGGTTGACATCTGCGGAGCTGATCCTTTCTGACAAGCGAGCAGTGGCCTGTCTCTGAGAAGAGAAAATTGCCTAGAAGCCTTCCAGTATCTCCTAATCCTGCCCTCCATCCCAGCAGCCAGCACAGCCCTAATCTGATAGGGGAAGCAGGTTCTGCAACAAAAGGGCAGTGAGGATATGTTTGGAGTGCTTGTGGTTTTGTCCAGGAAACCCCATGATTGCTAATGAGTCCATCCTTCTTTATTTGGGAAAAAAAAGAGGGAGAGAAAGCCAACCTCTTTTCTTTTTTTTTTTCTTTTTTTCTGTTAGTTTGGTGAGATTGCTCCCATGCCCTCGGGCGTGAAGGAAGCACCTTTTTTTCTGGGATGAGAAGGTAGGCAGGGGTGTCCTTTAGTGGGACACACAGAGCCAGTATTTCCCTAACCAGACCAGTCTGATTCAGCCTGGTCTAGATAAAGTTTTGCTTTGAAATGGGTTGGAAAGCTATGGAAAAATCCCGCTTTCTATAGGGATAACTCCCATTGGCTTCAGACAGACTTTTGCTTAAATGTAGCCACCAAGATAATGGTCCAAAGAAGATGAAAGCTGTAAGCAAACAAATTGCATAGCAGCGTGGCTTTCTCCTGCTCTGCTACAGACACAGTAGCTGCCCAGCAGGACGTAAAGACCCTCAGTTTGCCAACCTACTCGACAGATCATGCTAAAATGCCTGCTGTGATCATTGTGCTGCTGGTGGGAATGTAACAAAACTGGAAGAGCCAGATCAAAACCAGCCAGCGCCAGGGAGCTGTGAGCCTCTCCGACTCTGCAGCACAGGAGAAGAAACTCAGGAGGGAGTGTACATTCGATGGACGATAAGGGCAGGGGGAGTGCGGAAGTGCCTTGATTTCAGTGCCTACCCTGAGGGCAAACCTGGCCTCTGTGATGCTCAGTATGTCAGTTCCAAGCTGCACCAGTTCACAGTGGCTGCATAGAGGTGTTTGTTCTGTTGAAGGACCAACGGGTGCTCTAGCCCCTGGCATCATCCCACTGAAGTCAGTACAGGATGGGGCATGGCTGTAGGGCTGTCTCTCAAAGGTCTCTGGGAAGAGTCACGTCCCCCATGCCTTGCCATGGGACATCTGTGGAGTACACACAAACCCAACACCATTGCCTTGGTGAAGACTGCAACTCTTCCCATCAATTCACAGCCTTGTCTGTAAAAGGCACCTTTTCTACGTGATTCAAGACCACACTGTGCCAGTGCTCAATGGAGGGGACGATAGTGTTAATAAATTTTTGGCCTTGTCAGAGGAAAGATTCTGCTCTCCTCCTGTGCCTCCCATCTCCCTGCCCTCTCCTGCCAGGCAGCACAGGCTCCCACAAGGAGGGAGAGCAGAGACCCTCCAGAAGCCCGAAGCCACCTTCCTCCCTGTCTTCTCACAGGTGGTCCTCACTGTTCCCCTTCCCCTTCATCACCTTGTTTGGGAAGGAGTGGAGCTGAAAACCCCTCTTAGATGCTTTCTTCAGCTTGGAAGGGGAAGCAGCTGGCTGTGATACTGTGGTTGCCCTCTCCTTCCTTGCCAGCCCTGAGGAGGAGAATGCAGAGCCCCAGGAGCCGTGGGGATAAGCCAGATGATGTGAGGTCAAAGGAACGTGGGGGCAAAAACATTGCACAGAGTTGCTGGCTGTGTGGCAGCCACCACTGGGGCTGGGGCAGAGGAGGAGGGTGCACAGCACAGGGCGATTGGAAGGTGGATTGGGAAGGGTTCATAGAGCAGAGCAGATACTATGGCAAGTGTAATAGGTGACAGGGAAAACAGGCTTCGTTTGGGCTTTGTGTCAATTCCTTACTGGGCTCTTAAAATTAATGACCAGGTAGGAAGAGTGAGCCAAGGTAGGGATAGCAGTGTGCCAAGACCTTTGTACATGTGCAGACATGCATTTTTCCAGGCCACTTTAGGAACAGACTGGCAGTACCTTGGTCTTCAGAGAGCACTAGACCCATTTCATCTCTCATTTCTCATTTACAAGTGACCCTCAATAGATGCGATGGGCTCAACAGGCAAAAGAAAGAGCTTTTCTTGGACTTTCATGCAATATACTGCTCAAGACAGGCAATATGAATGTCAGGAGGGGCATGATAATCTGGGAAGGGAGTGACAAAACACTCTCACAAGATGAAAAACAGATTGTCAGCAACTGCTTGAGATACAACTGGCTCTCACCAGACACCAGCAACTGCAGCAGGGACAAAATCAAGCAAGATAAAAAATTGCAAAGAGTGAAGGGATGCAGGGCAAGAAGAATCATGGGGTGGGATAGGTGGCGCTGGAAGCTATAAGTAAATACTTGGACCTTTCTAATGGCCAGAGGTATAAGGAGGTTGTTTCAAGATGTATTTCATGTTCTCTCCATGATCAATATTGAGCCCGATTTGCAAGCAGGGAAACCTTGAAGCTCTGGCTACCCTGCTAGGCAGAGCTAAAGGAATGCTGAGAGCTAGAGAGAGAACTGGGACAAAGCAGATGGCAGCATATTAAATGAGGTTGTCTGTGTCTTAGAAGTGCCTTATTTTCTCCTTTGCTTATACATGTGCCACTTCAGATTTAGATATCTCTCCATGAAGCTGTCAAATCAGGTGACGTTGATTTGTCCCCAGTGTCTCACACATTCCCAGGCACAGAGGTAAATGTGGCTCTAGTCTTGCAACAAAGACCCATCAAAAGCTTCTGCCTTGCTTTTGGCCTAGTCAGAGACTTCTGTCTGCCGCTGTGTCCCTGCCATGTCCCTGCCATCACTGCACAGGTGGTTTGGTTGCTTGTGCATTCACTCCCAATCCTNTGTCTTAGAAGTGCCTTATTTTCTCCTTTGCTTATACATGTGCCACTTCAGATTTAGATATCTCTCCATGAAGCTGTCAAATCAGGTGACGTTGATTTGTCCCCAGTGTCTCACACATTCCCAGGCACAGAGGTAAATGTGGCTCTGGTCTTGCAACAAAGACCCATCAAAAGCTTCTGCCTTGCTTTTGGCCTAGTCAGAGACTTCTGTCTGCCGCTGTGTCGCTGCCATGTCCCTGCCGTCACTGCACAGGTGGTTTTGTTGCTTGTGCATTCACTCCCAATCCGATTTCAGGTGAAGTGTGTCAGGCTTTAATAGGAAAGGCCTATTTATGATATTTTTTAAACTAATGCAGCTGATTTTGGCTGAATTATGTTAGGGAACAATTTCATGGCCAGTTCATCCATCTAGGCACCAGGCAGAGAAAGTGGGAAGCAAGTGCAGCGAGGAGTGTGGTCACTCGAGGTCCGTTTCAGTAAGGGACCTGAAATACTTGGTCAGGTTTTAAAGAAAGCAGTACCTGTGTTACGTTTAGTGTGGAAGGCCATCTCACAAGCTCCTGCCAGCAACAGTGCAAGGAGGACTTCCAGCCCCAGCTGTTCACGAGGCTCGGGGGAAGTCCCTGCTCCAGGATGGTGGGTGTTATCTGGCACATGTTCAGCACGGTGCTGCTGCTGCTCACGTACAGGTGCAACACTTGAGTCATCCAAGGCAGTTTTGAAATTGCGGACAGCCTCTGTAGGCTGAGATCCTCCCAGGATGAGTGGGGACCAACCAGCTGTTTTCAGCATTGCCGCTCTGGGTTTAGGTGACAAATTCTGCCAAAGGCCAGTTTGAGATATCTGTGTGTCCTCCGGATCTGTCACTTGGTGGATACACAATGATGCAACGTGACGGAGCCCAGTCTTTGCATTCTGCTCCTATTCTCCAGCAATGGCTCAATTTTCACTTTTTCTGAGTTTGCCAAGCAAATGAAAATATGTTTCTGCATTAGCTTGCAAAATCAAGGGGTTTTCAACAAGCAAATCTTAATTTGTACTGAGCTAAGATTAAATAATGTTAGGTTTGTGCTGGTTTTGCCACTTAACAAATGTAAACGAAGACCCAAGTTATTGAGCTTTAGCCCATATGCAGCTAACAGTAGGAAAAAAAAGGGAGCTCTTCATGAGTGAACTTCAGGAAAATTTTAGTACAAAATAAGCCAGTCTCTAAGTAAAACAGCTACAAGAACCAAGATTTAAAAGAAAGGGTTGGACAATAATTAGCTTTATAATTTATGATCGGGCATTTCTTTATGCCATTTTTCACCATGTCTCATAGACTGACATGTTGTTGGCCTCTAAACTTGCACACTTCAGTGGTGGAGCATTTAAGGGTAAAGAAATAATGATGAGCAATGCAGGCTATCAAAAAGGTGGCTTTCAGTGGATGAGCGGGGACGTGACCTGTTGTAACCAAATAACCCCTGTGCTAACATGTTTATAGATTCAGTTTAGTTTACATCTATAGTAATGTAAATTCATGGAGGTCAGTGGAGTTCAATTAGTGGAAGAGAAGGGAGAACTGAGCCATTTAAGAATCCTATATCTATATAGCCCTTGTATCTGACAGAGGCATAATAATATCATGGCACATTCTCACTTTTAATGTGTTTGTTGAGCAGATGATAATACGTTCCCATAGCAGCCTGCAAAATTTAGGTATGAACTCTTGATTCAGCTTCAGCTGCAACTGAAGTTGTTTCGACACGGGCATGTAATGATTTAATAAGCAGATCAGTACATCTCAGCTTGTTGAATTAACTTGTGGTTGGCTTTAGAGAGGCGGGGCAAAGGGCAAGGAAAATGCAAAATAATCTGTCAGACCGCAGCATTCTTCATTGAACCACTGCTCTGAGCCAATATCTAGACAGGAGCTTTTAGTCCTGTTTTCAGTTCTGGTTCCAAAATGACTTAATAATATAAAATAATAAGTCAGGTTCAAATGCAGCTTGAGAAAAGTTCAAGCTATTTTTTGATGAAGCTACAGCTCAAGTTTCTCAGTTCTGAGATATTGTTGCTACGCAATATATAATTTATATACATTATAATGTAGAAACTTATGTTCATCTATGCCAAACACACAGTGCAAGCATTATCCTCTTTTTGGCAGTACCAACACATTACATGGAACCATCTTTGATTGCCCAGCTAACGCATTGCCTACGAGGGACAGCTCACTGCTGGAAGTGGTCTCGGTGCTTGGAGCTGGAAACATCCTGGAGCCTGGCAAGAAATCTTCTGGTGGGAGATCCCAAGGTTGAAGTAAAGCCCTGCCTCAGTGCACTGCTGCTCACCCCCTCCAGCCCCACTGAGCACTACGGGAGCTCTTGCAGGATCACTCCTGCTGCAGGCATGAGGCCCTGGGGAAAAGCTAGAGCCACCGGCTGGCAATAGCTCCCACGTTTAATTGTAAACCTCCTAGACCTCAGAAAGATTTAAACAAAACAAAGTAACTGGTTCTCTTATGTTACTTTCAGCATTTCTTTTTAAAAAAAGAATGAAAAGTGAGCAAGGTTTAGAAACCCTTTTGCGGCTCATTTGGGCATCCTTACTGCAGGGGAGGTGATGCTTCCTCCTGTCTGCTAGCAAATGTTTAAAGGACCGCGTTCTGCTGGAGACACTCCTTAGCCAAAATTCAGCCAGCTGAAGCTATTCTACATACGGTAATTTTTATTTGAACATAAAAGCTGAAAATTGATTGGAAAACTGAAGCCAAACAGAAAACTAAGAAATAGATACATTTGAGGTCATGGTCAGGAATACAAAAAGGTTACCAAGGGTTAAAATGAAACACAGAAATAATTTCCTTGTGGCACAAATGTACACAGTAAGCCAAGAAAATTCAGAGTAAAGAATCAGCTTATCAGAAAATGTGGTACCATATGGAAACTTACAGCGAAGGCACATAATCAATCTTACCTTTGTCCTCGTAGTGGGACTTGGCACTCCCTGTGCTTATGAATTATAAATGCAGTGATGTTTACTACAGATCAATGCCTTTGGTCCAAGAAACATTAAACCAGTTGTTAATCAAAACAAACTGTTCCTCTCTTTCTTTCTATCCTGTATATATCACACTAAGCTAAGGCAGTTTTAAATACTCATTTGGAAATTTTTAAATGTTATAAAAATCCGGATTAAAATAATTCCCAAACTCTGCTGATGAAATGAATCTGTTAGGGGATTCCAAGGTATTCCAGCCAGCAATGTGGCTCTCTCACATGGCATCGGCGCATGTGGAGGTGCTAAGCAGGCAGCAGCTTTCTCATAGAGCCTGCTAGTTCTTTGTCCTTCCCTAAACCATTTTTTCTATCTTCTCCTGCAGTCCAAACACCCAATCTGACTGCCTTACATCAAAAATGAAAGGAAAGGAAAAGATCACTATAAACTTCAATCCATTTCCTTGCATGTCTCACTGCACGGCTGCACAGATAATTCTGGGGGGAAGGCAGAATAAATAGGACTGAGTAAGCTGTCACTGACACTGGAAGGAGCTGCTCTTCAGGTCACTCTGTGATTGTAATGGCTCTTTTCAGTACTGCACCCAAAAGCAACCATCACAAGTGTTTAAGGCTGGAAAGTAACTGGAATTCCCGTGTCCCTTGGTGATGCCTGCTGTGCCTTGCATTAAACACAGGAGCAGATTGCATCACATGGCTGCAGCTTTGCTGTATGTCCATCTGAGTACTGGACTTTGCTGCTCTTCCTCCTCATAAACTATCAAATGAGCCTTGAGAGGCTGTAGATGAGGAATATCTGGGGGGGAATGATGTGGGAAAACATCATTTAAACTCCAGTCATTCCTAGTACTGCTAGAGCCCTACAATAGTTGCTGTAAAGCTGAAGGTGGACCGGACTCTTCCTCACAAGAACATTGTATTTGCTTCTCAATCCTGTAGCTCCTGCTTTGAGAGCTACCCTGAGCACCCTAATCCCCAGCAGAGAAGAGGTGCACCATGGCTCAGGGTCAGCTCGGCAGAGGGCAAAGCGTCCTGCTCTCGTTGCACCTGACTTCCATTCTGACACTCAAAAGGTAATGAAACACCAATCTGTTGCTGTACATTGAAGACACACAAGGTTGGCATACGGTACTGGTGTAAGAAACACAAAGAGAAAGCTGCATGCAACTGCAAGACGTAGGGAGACAGAAGGACTCTTCTGTCAAGAAGAAGCAACAGAAGTTGCTCTTTTCCATTCTGGCAGTACTTGATTCACATGGTGTGTGGCAAATTTTCCATAGACGCATTGTATTGCTGTGGAATCTCACGAAGATTTCTACTTCATGACTAAGCCCTTTAGTTCTCTTTAAATTTATAATTTCCTTCCTTAAAGCTCTTTACTACTTGCGTCTGATCTTAGCAGGGAGGTATTTTATGTGCCTTGCATGTTTGCTTAACTTAAGTTTTCAAAGATCCATGAACTACTGAAACTATTTCTTCTGTGATGCCTTTAGCTTAAGTTTCAAGCTAATCTTTTTGTGCAATATGGAGATCATCACAAAAAGCAAATTTATGGCTGTCTTGGACCTTAAAAAAATGTGCTGAGCAATAATAAAAATAACCCTTTTATGGCTTTTCCTCATCTTACAGGCTGGTGTACAAAAAAAATAAAGGAATTACATTCTTTATTAGTGAGGGTTCTTGAACCACTGTTATCTTTTGTATAGACAGGAATATGGAAATGATGTTCTTGATCTCCGAGCTGGAAGCAATATTGTTGATTCTGGCCAGCAACAGCATCAACATTATTTTCTCTGTCTATTTCTTGCTTGTGTCTACTCAGTATTTCCACTGGAGACAAAGAAAAATTGGGTGTTTTACTCAAAGCACCTGACAGCTAGTACTTGAAGGAAATTTTTAACGGTAGTAACATGTAAAGAAGAGCCTAATCAGTCCTGCTTCATAACTTCGCAATAACAGCCCTTTTTAAAAAAATATATATCCAAGCATCTAAAGGATGATAGAAGATGACTGCTTTTAAATTGCCAAATTTCTGCGAGCAGTTTCAAATTCTAATGCACTCAGCAATAACCAAGCATGAGCATAATCCAGCTTTTGGAAGATGCTGAACATTGGAACATCTATTTCTATTAGGTCTTTTAAACTGCCTCGTTGGAAACAAATGGGTTCTGAGTCATTTTCATTGAGGAATTAAATGCTATGTTGCTGCCTCTGTTAAAAATTAACAAGAGATTATCAGTACCCAGGCTCACATTTCTATTGTTCTGACTCTATCTGTGTTCATAACCTATGTTACTGATAAAAGGCCCAGACAGTGGAATTAAATATTATGGAAATGCAAACGTTAAACATTATTTCCATGTATTTTGTCAGTAATGACTCAGAGCCTGACTGCTCTCTCTAGATGTCTCCCTGCTTGTATGCTATAAACTGTGCCCTGCGGTTCTGCCGTGCTAAAAGGCCTGCTCTCCGACCTCTCTCTCTGCAGAAGGCATTCAACTCATGGACATCCATGCTTCTGGGAAAGGGTGGGACACCACCCGCCTCGGGAGCTCCGGAGGTGAAAATGTAATGAGAAAGGAGTTGTTATTGCAGGGAGGGATGCTGTGGACTGTCATGTCCTTCTGTCGCTGGGGTAGCCAAGTAGTGAAAGGGCATCACCTGATACCAGGCAAACTCTTGCAGTCCTGGTAAGCAGCTGTTCTGCAAGGGAATTGATCTGTACAGACACATTCAGCAAAACTGGGCATTGTTACAGACTTGTACCCAATTTTTATTTTTTTCAAACTAGACACTTGTTCTTTGCTAATAGCTGCAGATGTAATGGTTTCCTAAAGTTTTACCTAAAAATAATTGCTCTGGGACTATATAAAGCACAAATCTCTTTGAACTAGTATTGCATAGTCTGTGCTGTCATACACATCCTATTCCTGCTTAAAGATTCTCGTTTTAAGTGTCAAAGGGCACTAAGAGTCTTAGTGGAACAGATTAGATCCTGAGCATAATTGCTGTATGATTTAGCTGTCATCATCTTGCTATGACCCAGTTTAGAGCATATGCCTACACTGCATTCAGAGACATGAGTGCAATGCAGATGCACCGAACTGACCTTGAATAGAAGTGCTGAAGTGCTAAGAATAGCTTAGGTGCCTGCAATCACCCGGCTATGGCAGCAGCCAGCCCAAGCCAAATGACTCTGATCCTTGAGTGGGATTTGCAGATGCTACTGAGTGGCCACAGTGGAGTCAGGCAGGGAAAAGCTTCCTCCTTCTGTGAAGGAGAGAATTTACTTTCAAACATACCTACGTCAGTGTAAGATGCTCATCAACACAGGGCATCTTTTCACTGCTGACGTGGCAGATAGGGTTCAATCTCTTGCTTGACTCAAGCACAGTAGAGTCCCGATATTGTTCCAAACTGAGTTATTCAACCACTTCGGTCCAGCTGTTCTGAAGCAGTTCGAATTGCAAATTTTCTTCTTGACACACTCCTTTTTAAGTTTCCTGAGGGAAAGTTTTTGGTTTTGACAAATCAACACTCTTTCACAAGAGGTTGCTTCCCAAACATTCCCGCAGCTGAGCACTCTCAAACACTGTCAGTCTACGTGGAAATGCAATGTCAGGATGTCACCAACTGCACATGCCTCAAGGGAAGCTCGTCACTACAACATTAGGGCGGGACATCCCAGAGGTGGGTTCTGCCACTTATTCTGTGTCTTTGCACAAGAGATTTCAGGATAGATGGAACAATATACATAAATGATTGCCTAATTCCTGCTTAAGGCCTCCTATTACAGTATCTTGGTCTTGCTCTTGCAGATTCCTGTCTGTAGAGTGATATTTCCCAACCTCACGGAATTGCTGTCAAGAACTCAAATATTGTGATGTGGGGTAAAGGAAAAAGATAGCTAAATTCCTAAGGTAGATAAATCTAGTACCTAAAATCAAGACAAGAGTAACCCAGTAAGTATTCTTGAGATTGTGGCTGCCTGAAAAGATGCTTCAGCTGTAGCCCTGGATTTGTATTTCATTTACAAAGTAATTTTACGAGAGGCACAATAACATGCACAGAATCTCATACTTTTGAATACCCAGTCTAGATCTATATTCATTGACGGTTCAGACCATGGGAGGAAACAGAGAGCCTTGTTTGATATGGTGTTAGAAAACAACCACAACAAACCCAAAAGGCAGAAAAAACATTTACTTCAATCCCCAGTGAAATATAGTGGAAATACTACTGTGCGCACTGGCAAATATTCCTGTAACCTTTATGATTCCCTGCTTAGGCACCAAGGTACGTTGGAAACACAATGACAATCGGGATGCTCATTATTTGCTGCCTGGGCAGGCATAAATGACATTTCCTGTCAATAATCTTCTGGCTATTTCCAACTCAGAGACTTCATGAGAGGGAAGGTTTTATACATTGCATGTGTAATACCCTTTTAAAATAAATATTATAAATATGTATTTCCTAACCATTGGTGCATTTCTCTTCCAGGAGTTTATCCAGCCATTTTCAGATAAAAATATAACAGGGAGCTCGTTCAATGGCTCACTGACAGATTTTCATACTGAAAGAATCTGCCGAAAGTACCTTTGCTCTTCTGGAAGAGTAACAGCTTCTACGAGGAGAAAAAGTTTAAAGAGGTAAAAAGTGTTTTCAAAGAGACAGACAGAAGAAGCAGTGACACTGTGTGCATTTTTTGTAACTGCCATTGTTTAGGATCTGGGAAAGAGGGGATCTGCAACTGGAAAAAAAAGGCACTTGTGCTCAGCTCGCACAAAATGGGGCCAGGGCTGCACTTGGCCATGACTGGTGCAATTCTCAGTCGGCTGAAAGAGCCCAGCTCCAATGCACTTGAGCACGTTAAGAGAGATGTGTTGGTGCACATCTGCTGCAACTTAATGGTCTTATTATTTAGTGATTATTGGAACCTAGAAAGCAAACTTCCCATCCCATCTTTTCTTCTCACTGCTGGATTTCTGTCCATCTGTGTAATTACTTTAATATAAATCTTAGGGTACAAAGCTTTGTCCCAAGTTGATAATTTCTACAAGTTTCTCTTATTTCCTATTCCTTGTTTCCTCTTTTGTTCATATCTTTAAAGTATTCTCATTGTTATTCTTTTTCTTATGTTTATTAAAATAGATTCTAAGTTACCATAGCAGGGAGTGATATGTAAACTCAACTAAAAGGTATTGAAGCTCTACTTCCCTTCACTTTCGGGTACATTTTATCTTTTCTTTAGAATTTTTTTAATCAGTAAGACCCATTTCATAACATCCTCTCTGTTATTACAAAGCTGCATCCAAAAGCCCCTCAGCATGTATTCATCTTAGCAGTTGGTTTGCACTTTATTGGTGCTATTAGCTCTCACCGATTCCCCATAGTGTTCTGTCAAAAGTTCCACGTAAATGCAGTGGAAAATAGAAGGAGAACAAACCCTTTGCATATTTAATAAAGATTTTATGGGAAATCTAAAAATAAAAATATTTGTATTAATAGTGGCTCTGTCTATTGTTGCTTGTCCAATGCTTTCCATGATGAGCTCCTGCTCTCTGTTGCTTATAACTTTGCCAAATGGTAACAATTGGGAATAAAAATTTCCCTGCTGGGCATCTGCTCATTTAGCTGAAATTTAAGTGCATAAATAAAACAGTTCAGTCACTTCCAAGAATCTGGGTAGAAAATACGTATTGTTTTGATGATGTTAATTTCTGTCTTTCTTTTAGGAACTCTAGTTGGCCCCCATGCTTTATAGCAAGGACATGAATCTTAACCATAGACAATTTTGTATATTTTGTATCTCCAGGAAAATTAACATAAATATGGCCAAGCTATAGACCTTTTAGGGGAAAAAAATGCAGTTAGCACATGCTTTGTAGATCTCTGCTGCAGCTGTGAGCAAAATCCCTTGGAGAGTCTGTCTGAGCTGGACACCATTCCTTCTGGACTGTATAATTGCAACTCTGGGCTACCATGGCCTTGGGTTCTGTTTTTCCTGGCTTCTCAATATCCCTCTTTTCCTGGCTGGTGGTCGTGAGGCAAGAGAAGTTGTTTGGTTTAAATATAGGAAAGATCAGCGCTACAGCTTGGAGGCATGTGGGAGCAATTTGGCACAAGGATAGGTGAAGGGGAGGATGGCGGAAATGAGGGGAGATTTGGGTTGGGTGAGAAAATGTAGGAGGCTGGAACTGGACAAGGAGCCAGGAATGGGAAGAGATGAGGCTGGGAGGGCTGGGAGCAGAATGGGTCAAATTTAGAAAGGCTGGGGAGGAAAATGTGTGGCTGCCCACACGCGATCCCCTGCAAAGCTGGGGGCAAATCCATGAGAGGAGCCATAGACTTTGTATAATCTGTGAATAGCTTTGACTCTCACCTGTCCTCTATAGGACATGGCCACCGAGAAGACAACTGCCTGCTAAACACTCTGCGATGTCCTGCAGACCTCTGCCTCTTGGAAAGTCAGTCTCCTCCAGCCCTGGTACTGACCCTTCCTGGTGAAGGCAAAATCAGGGGGCAGGGAACCAGTATTTTCAGGGTTTTTAAAAAAGGAAAAATAGAGAAACATTTTCTCTACTCTCCTACCTCCTCCCCTAAGCGTTATCGTAGAAGAACATGGGTTTTGCCTGCAAAATCAGATATTCAAAAGGTAGGAACTTCTGGAGTTAATATAATCTCTGTGACTTTAATTTAGCTGTTGGCTCAGGCTTTGTGTTACAGTCTCTATTCATAAAAAAGAATTAATGGCTGCACTTTGGTTGCCTCAGGACAAATGATCATGATCTGATTACCTTCAATATGGGCAAGCACTGCACACTGGCCACCAATATTGTATGTGTATTGGTTATCCTGAAAATTAAATTCCTGAAGCAGGGGTAGACTATGAGAAAAGTGTACGGGAGGTAAAATATAGGTAGAAAAATGAAAACAAATACGGTAATTTATTTCAGAGAAGTTTAGATGGAAAAATGACAAATTTCCCCCTTTGTCAAGGAGGGACTAAACATCAGCCATGATTCAGCGGCAGAAGGAAATCAGCTGTTGAAAAGATATTATTTCTATAGAGAACAAAAAAGAACAATCCACATAAGTAAGAAATTACTAAGTGTTGAAAATAGGTAAGTAAAGATTTAAAAAAAAAATCTGCACGTGACAGCCAAGGATAATATGAAAGCGTTCAATTATTAGGAATAATGACAACGTTTTAAGCCCATCACTAGAAACAGCAGGCAAAACTGATACGAGCCATGCAGAACAGGCAGATATATTTTTTTTAAGAAATTGTATTCAGAATGGAGCAGGATTTGTGCTTGCATCCTGGCAGAGCCATACACAACTTTCAATTCATCAGCAACTGAATGTTCAGAAAACACCTTGGAATAGGAAATAAATTACAGAAGATTGAGAAAATACCGAGTCAGTGCCAGAATTCAGAGGGTGTGACAAGCCACTAATTATAGGTTTGTTAGCCTGACATCAGTTGTAGGCAAAACAACAGAAAAATGACGTGTGGCTTGGAAGGAACTGACATCTACAAATATAATTATTACCATCAATATAGATTAATGAAAATGAGTTACTGTAAAGCAAGCTCGATTCCATGCTTGAGGAATTTATATAGTTGGCTGATACAAGTACTGTAATATATTTGGATTTATTAAGACTTTTGACTTAATGCTGGATGGTGTTCTGTTGAAAACTTGAGCGCTAGCCAATTTGCAGAGTTTTTATTGCAGAGATGTTGCAAATGTGAGGCACACCTGGTAATTAGCCTTTAAATACGTGCTTGTCTTGAAGTCAATCTTCTTCACCTGTCTGGTTAAATATCTACAGCCTGACCAAAGTCAGTATGTATGCGAGGCACCAGGTAATTTGAAGACGCTGTGAAGGAAAGATGCAGTGCTCCTGTGAACAAGTGCCTAGCGTATGCAAATACGTACCTCCAACACAGCTTGGGAAAGGCATTTTATAAGGTTTCTGTGTATTTTTTCCCCCTCCCTGAATCTCAGTTTTAAGAAAGCGCAGTGACCGAAATCAGGCACGGCTGGTGTAAGTCCACGCAGAGGCAGCCCGAGGAGGTCCCACAGGCGTGTAGCGGTTTGGCCCCTCCAAGCCAAACCCACTCAGGGACTGGACCAAAAGCTCCCCACGCCCCAGCACTAATGAGCAGTGCTTGCTGAGAGAGATGTGGAGCCACATGACTTGTCACATAAGGGATGATGCTGCAGTAGGACTTGCTGGCCTGAAGGACAACAAGTGGCCATACATGAAAGGTGTGAGGAGCTTGCTGTGGTTTGTGTGAGCGTGAGCTGTGTTGTATATACACAAAGAAAGGAGATTTATGACTTCAGAACAAAACTTTTGAAACGGTTTATGAAACATGCCACATTGATGTGGACTGTAATTACAGAGAGGGGGATCTCATCAGAGCAGAAGGTGTTTGTACTACGGTTGCAATCACCTTAACGGTTCCCTAGCTTGATATGTTGGAAAAATCAATTGTTTCTTTGCAAGCGTGGAGAATGCAGAATGTTTTGAGGAAAAAAGAAATTAATAAAGCTCTGGTCACAATCTCTAATTTCTATTTCCATTTTTTCTGTACAAGTAATCTCTATCCCCTGCCTATCTGTCATGCTTGGGCTTACATGCTTTTCCTGACCAGCACTTTCCTTCTTACATTTGATTTTGTTCAGAGTACTAAGAGAACAGTTGTTTCACTTTTTTTGCTAGCTGTTTTCATCCTTTCTAAACAGTTCTCTAGGCTCCCATGAAACAGATAAAGGATATACCCTTGCCATCTATATACCCAAATGAATTCAGGGAAAGGTAGCAAGATTCATGAAAGGTTTTTCTCAGGGATTTCTGCTGTCTCTCTTTCATTTATTACAGCCACTGAAGAATAGTAATCTGCATTACTGCTTAGATGTTTCTGTGATTCTGTGATTCTGTGTTTTAGCAACAGCAGTGTTTTCAGTGCTATAGGCAACACATGGGAAAAAAATCCTTATTCTAACTGCTGCACGTAACATAGGCTGTATAGGCTGCTCTGTGTTTTACATATTGACAGAGATGTACAGATCACAGATGGGGAGGATGGGTGGAAAATTGCTTTTCCTTCCCCTTCTCTCCACGTACCCTTCACTTACTTAGCTCTGCCATTTCAGTGTTCAGCTCCTACCGCTAAAAAGAGAGTGTGAGGCATTAATTCTAAGAAAGCACTTGAAGGCACAAGGTGAGGGAGATGGCTCAAGCAAAACTGGGGGAGAACATAAAAGGACATTCAGGTAGGTGTCCTTAAATGGATGCACGTTGAGAACATAAGGACGTGTGCCCTTAAGGATGGATTCTGCGTAAAGGTGAGTACCCTCCACTCCCGTCAGCTTCTGCAGCAAGGGAGGGTCTCTCAGCGTCTTTTAGGAGCCACACTGTCATGAGAAATCGGTCAGAGCACCATCTATCCCTGGGCACCTTCGTGGCTCCACTACGTGCAGGATATGAAACTCTGCAGCTAACTGGATTGCCTTTATTTTGCCATGCCCAAGAGCAGGCCAGCGAGAAGGAAAGCTATCCCGCTGGGTGTGCATTGCCCAGTCTGGCAGTGTTTAACTGGAGGAAGAGGAGGAGATAAAGGGAGGAGTGCTGCCTGCCCAGCACTGCAAGAACCTGGATTTACCCCACATCAACAATTTTTGAGCTGTCTTTTGCAGTCAGTCTTACTAGGAGCACTGCATACTATTTCTTCCAAAGAGGAATCTATTCTTTCCATTGTGCTCCTTGATACTACACCTCTTACTTCACTGTATGCACTGTTGCCAAACATTCAACCCTGTGTGTATGAAAAATGATTTGATACTTATAATGCAAGAGATTCTGGCCAGTAGCTGTATTTTTGCGCAGCGTAGTGCAATGGGGTCTTCATCTGATGGGGATCTCCAGCATTTTTATTGCTTTAATAAAAAAGAGAGCAACTTGCCNCATAACATCCTCTCTGTTATTACAAAGCTGCATCCAAAAGCCCCTCAGCATGTATTCATCTTAGCAGTTGGTTTGCACTTTATTGGTGCTATTAGCTCTCACCGATTCCCCATAGTGTTCTGTCAAAAGTTCCACGTAAATGCAGTGGAAAATAGAAGGAGAACAAACCCTTTGCATATTTAATAAAGATTTTATGGGAAATCTAAAAATAAAAATATTTGTATTAATAGTGGCTCTGTCTATTGTTGCTTGTCCAATGCTTTCCATGATGAGCTCCTGCTCTCTGTTGCTTATAACTTTGCCAAATGGTAACAATTGGGAATAAAAATTTCCCTGCTGGGCATCTGCTCATTTAGCTGAAATTTAAGTGCATAAATAAAACAGTTCAGTCACTTCCAAGAATCTGGGTAGAAAATACGTATTGTTTTGATGATGTTAATTTCTGTCTTTCTTTTAGGAACTCTAGTTGGCCCCCATGCTTTATAGCAAGGACATGAATCTTAACCATAGACAATTTTGTATATTTTGTATCTCCAGGAAAATTAACATAAATATGGCCAAGCTATAGACCTTTTAGGGGAAAAAAATGCAGTTAGCACATGCTTTGTAGATCTCTGCTGCAGCTGTGAGCAAAATCCCTTGGAGAGTCTGTCTGAGCTGGACACCATTCCTTCTGGACTGTATAATTGCAACTCTGGGCTACCATGGCCTTGGGTTCTGTTTTTCCTGGCTTCTCAATATCCCTCTTTTCCTGGCTGGTGGTCGTGAGGCAAGAGAAGTTGTTTGGTTTAAATATAGGAAAGATCAGCGCTACAGCTTGGAGGCATGTGGGAGCAATTTGGCACAAGGATAGGTGAAGGGGAGGATGGCGGAAATGAGGGGAGATTTGGGTTGGGTGAGAAAATGTAGGAGGCTGGAACTGGACAAGGAGCCAGGAATGGGAAGAGATGAGGCTGGGAGGGCTGGGAGCAGAATGGGTCAAATTTAGAAAGGCTGGGGAGGAAAATGTGTGGCTGCCCACACGCGATCCCCTGCAAAGCTGGGGGCAAATCCATGAGAGGAGCCATAGACTTTGTATAATCTGTGAATAGCTTTGACTCTCACCTGTCCTCTATAGGACATGGCCACCGAGAAGACAACTGCCTGCCAAACACTCTGCGATGTCCTGCAGACCTCTGCCTCTTGGAAAGTCAGTCTCCTCCAGCCCTGGTACTGACCCTTCCTGGTGAAGGCAAAATCAGGGGGCAGGGAACCAGTATTTTCAGGGTTTTTAAAAAAGGAAAAATAGAGAAACATTTTCTCTACTCTCCTACCTCCTCCCCTAAGCGTTATCGTAGAAGAACATGGGTTTTGCCTGCAAAATCAGATATTCAAAAGGTAGGAACTTCTGGAGTTAATATAATCTCTGTGACTTTAATTTAGCTGTTGGCTCAGGCTTTGTGTTACAGTCTCTATTCATAAAAAAGAATTAATGGCTACACTTCGGTTGCCTCAGGACAAATGATCATGATCTGATTACCTTCAATATGGGCAAGCACTGCACACTGGCCACCAATATTGTATGTGTATTGGTTATCCTGAAAATTAAATTCCTGAAGCAGGGGTAGACTATGAGAAAAGTGTACGGGAGGTAAAATATAGGTAGAAAAATGAAAACAAATACGGTAATTTATTTCAGAGAAGTTTAGATGGAAAAATGACAAATTTCCCCCTTTGTCAAGGAGGGACTAAACATCAGCCATGATTCAGCGGCAGAAGGAAATCAGCTGTTGAAAAGATATTATTTCTATAGAGAACAAAAAAGAACAATCCACATAAGTAAGAAATTACTAAGTGTTGAAAATAGGTAAGTAAAGATTTAAAAAAAAAATCTGCACGTGACAGCCAAGGATAATATGAAAGCGTTCAATTATTAGGAACAATGACAACGTTTTAAGCCCATCACTAGAAACAGCAGGCAAAACTGATACGAGCCATGCAGAACAGGCAGATATATTTTTTTTAAGAAATTGTATTCAGAATGGAGCAGGATTTGTGCTTGCATCCTGGCAGAGCCATACACAACTTTCAATTCATCAGCAACTGAATGTTCAGAAAACACCTTGGAATAGGAAATAAATTACAGAAGATTGAGAAAATACCGAGTCAGTGCCAGAATTCAGAGGGTGTGACAAGCCACTAATTATAGGTTTGTTAGCCTGACATCAGTTGTAGGCAAAACAACAGAAAAATGACGTGTGGCTTGGAAGGAACTGACATCTACAAATATAATTATTACCATCAATATAGATTAATGAAAATGAGTTACTGTAAAGCAAGCTCGATTCCATGCTTGAGGAATTTATATAGTTGGCTGATACAAGTACTGTAATATATTTGGATTTATTAAGACTTTTGACTTAATGCTGGATGGTGTTCTGTTGAAAACTTGAGCGCTAGCCAATTTGCAGAGTTTTTATTGCAGAGATGTTGCAAATGTGAGGCACACCTGGTAATTAGCCTTTAAATACGTGCTTGTCTTGAAGTCAATCTTCTTCACCTGTCTGGTTAAATATCTACAGCCTGACCAAAGTCAGTATGTATGCGAGGCACCAGGTAATTTGAAGACGCTGTGAAGGAAAGATGCAGTGCTCCTGTGAACAAGTGCCTAGCGTATGCAAATACGTACCTCCAACACAGCTTGGGAAAGGCATTTTATAAGGTTTCTGTGTATTTTTTCCCCCTCCCTGAATCTCAGTTTTAAGAAAGCGCAGTGACCGAAATCAGGCACGGCTGGTGTAAGTCCACGCAGAGGCAGCCCGAGGAGGTCCCACAGGCGTGTAGCGGTTTGGCCCCTCCAAGCCAAACCCACTCAGGGACTGGACCAAAAGCTCCCCACGCCCCAGCACTAATGAGCAGTGCTTGCTGAGAGAGATGTGGAGCCACATGACTTGTCACATAAGGGATGATGCTGCAGTAGGACTTGCTGGCCTGAAGGACAACAAGTGGCCATACATGAAAGGTGTGAGGAGCTTGCTGTGGTTTGTGTGAGCGTGAGCTGTGTTGTATATACACAAAGAAAGGAGATTTATGACTTCAGAACAAAACTTTTGAAACGGTTTATGAAACATGCCACATTGATGTGGACTGTAATTACAGAGAGGGGGATCTCATCAGAGCAGAAGGTGTTTGTACTACGGTTGCAATCACCTTAACGGTTCCCTAGCTTGATATGTTGGAAAAATCAATTGTTTCTTTGCAAGCGTGGAGAATGCAGAATGTTTTGAGGAAAAAAGAAATTAATAAAGCTCTGGTCACAATCTCTAATTTCTATTTCCATTTTTTCTGTACAAGTAATCTCTATCCCCTGCCTATCTGTCATGCTTGGGCTTACATGCTTTTCCTGACCAGCACTTTCCTTCTTACATTTGATTTTGTTCAGAGTACTAAGAGAACAGTTGTTTCACTTTTTTTGCTAGCTGTTTTCATCCTTTCTAAACAGTTCTCTAGGCTCCCATGAAACAGATAAAGGATATACCCTTGCCATCTATATACCCAAATGAATTCAGGGAAAGGTAGCAAGATTCATGAAAGGTTTTTCTCAGGGATTTCTGCTGTCTCTCTTTCATTTATTACAGCCACTGAAGAATAGTAATCTGCATTACTGCTTAGATGTTTCTGTGATTCTGTGATTCTGTGTTTTAGCAACAGCAGTGTTTTCAGTGCTATAGGCAACACATGGGAAAAAAATCCTTATTCTAACTGCTGCACGTAACATAGGCTGTATAGGCTGCTCTGTGTTTTACATATTGACAGAGATGTACAGATCACAGATGGGGAGGATGGGTGGAAAATTGCTTTTCCTTCCCCTTCTCTCCACGTACCCTTCACTTACTTAGCTCTGCCATTTCAGTGTTCAGCTCCTACCGCTAAAAAGAGAGTGTGAGGCATTAATTCTAAGAAAGCACTTGAAGGCACAAGGTGAGGGAGATGGCTCAAGCAAAACTGGGGGAGAACATAAAAGGACATTCAGGTAGGTGTCCTTAAATGGATGCACGTTGAGAACATAAGGACGTGTGCCCTTAAGGATGGATTCTGCGTAAAGGTGAGTACCCTCCACTCCCGTCAGCTTCTGCAGCAAGGGAGGGTCTCTCAGCGTCTTTTAGGAGCCACACTGTCATGAGAAATCGGTCAGAGCACCATCTATCCCTGGGCACCTTCGTGGCTCCACTACGTGCAGGATATGAAACTCTGCAGCTAACTGGATTGCCTTTATTTTGCCATGCCCAAGAGCAGGCCAGCGAGAAGGAAAGCTATCCCGCTGGGTGTGCATTGCCCAGTCTGGCAGTGTTTAACTGGAGGAAGAGGAGGAGATAAAGGGAGGAGTGCTGCCTGCCCAGCACTGCAAGAACCTGGATTTACCCCACATCAACAATTTTTGAGCTGTCTTTTGCAGTCAGTCTTACTAGGAGCACTGCATACTATTTCTTCCAAAGAGGAATCTATTCTTTCCATTGTGCTCCTTGATACTACACCTCTTACTTCACTGTATGCACTGTTGCCAAACATTCAACCCTGTGTGTATGAAAAATGATTTGATACTTATAATGCAAGAGATTCTGGCCAGTAGCTGTATTTTTGCGCAGCGTAGTGCAATGGGGTCTTCATCTGATGGGGATCTCCAGCATTTTTATTGCTTTAATAAAAAAGAGAGCAACTTGCCTTAAACAATCAATTACTTTTGTTCTCACAAGTATCTTCTTTGGCAAAGACTGAGATACTGTCACGTTATGGCGTGGCTTGGAAAGGGACAGTGACAAGTCACATGATGGGGTTTGGAGGGAGGCTACAGAGAAAAGTGCTGCTTCTCCAGCAGGGCTCATCTGAGCACTGATCCTAGCTGTGGCTCCCTCCCAGCTCCAGTTGCGCCTGGTCAGTGGTACCTAGCACATGAGGTTTTGGAGCGGTGGAAAGTTCACAGCCCCACACTGTGATTGCAGGACCTAGATCTCACTGGAACGTAGCGGGAGTCTGCTTTGTGAGGATCCTGCTCACCACCCAGGTGCTGCAAGCCTGCGATGCGCTGCTGGGAAGTGCGTTCTACTGCAGGTGGAGTAGCAAAGCCACACCTGGAAGCGCGGTTCTCATCTCCTCTTCTCAGGTCCCCCCTTCAGCGTACCCTCTGTGTCCCAGTCCACCCCGTGCTAGTCTCCAGGGCTCCAGTTCACAAGCTGGGAACTAATGTTAAGCGGCTGTTCACAGAATGGAGACTTTGTAATGTGCTGGAACAAGATGAGAGTGCTCTAAACCAAATGGTGTATTCTGTAGCTAACTGGGAGTAAAATGCCTCTAAAATATTGCTTATAAGCTTAATTGTATAGAGTTATTATAGTTACTGTAGATGTGTTAATGTCTTGTGATGAAACATGCCGAGCCATCATTTTTCTCTCAAATAAACCAGCAACTGCTACGTTTCTTGGTAGTTATGTCAAAATTATTGTTGTTGGGATGTTTAATAGGAATTGCTGAATGCCTTGATCTTTTTGTAAGGGGTGAGGACACTCGGGTCGTGAACTTTCATCTTGATTCTTTGTTGCTCTTTGGTTTTTTGCGGAGTACTTGCAGCATAGCAGACAAAGGGCAAATGTGGATTTAAGTTACTTGTGAGCATGCTGGGACCTGCAAGACCCTATCAGCTGCTTGAGCATCAGGTATGAACTAGAAAAGATTTGAAGGCTAGTCTTGGACATGCATTTTCTTTATAAGTCTTACAGCCCATATTTCTTGAAATACGGAGTATACTGGGCATCCCCTCCTAGTCCAGCACTTCCCTTTCCTGTGTACCAAGGCAACATTCCCCCACGGGCCAAAACTTTTAACACATACAGCTTCACTTCCATGTGAAGTGTCTGAAACTAAGTGATTAAATCTGAGGGTCCACATGACTTGCTTTTCAACAGAATGCTATATATTGGCATCTTTGCTGGTGTTTGGGGGCTGTTAGGACATCCAAGGAGGAGGTTACTCTTGCTGATAAAAGCCTTATTCTGCTGGTGCTGTTATTGCAAACAACCCTTGCTTCAGTGGGCCTGGACACCTGTTGGAAAGCAAAGATACCCCTTAGGGGTGAAATACGTTCTTGGTGAAGAGGTGCTGGTGGTTGCAGGGATCCATAGTTGTGTGCATTATCAAAGCATTATATCTGGTTATTTTCATGTTCTTGGATACAATTCCCCATTCAGGAATTGCATGCATGCTTTTTTTTCCCCAGCGGCAGGTACCCAGATGCCCTCTTTGCAATTTACCTTCACACTCATTGCTGCCAGTCAACTGATATTGGCACCGTGGTTGGACTGAGTGGAGAAAAGGCATGGTCAACTAAAATTAGTTACCTGACTCGAGTCAGGTGAGTGGTTTGCAACCACCAGGCTGGTGCTTGTTCATGTCTCTTACTGAGTTCCCAGGTGTCACAAGAACTTGTTTGTACCCGAGAGGTGGTTTGTGTAGTTTGTAGGGGAAATACTTGGGCTTGCATTCAGGTAGAGCTGTTCTTTGATTTCCATTGCTGCTTTTGGCTGTTAGGCCTTCACTTTCTTCATGTATATCACAACTGCTTACCAGACAGTAGTTCTCTTTGGTTGCAGCGTTTGTGCTGTTCTTAACAGGGATGCGAAGCGTTTTACCTGCTGTCTTTTCCATAATTGTGAGCACGGGTCTTACAAAATCTTTGCCTTGAGTTCTCCACCTAGAAACCAGAGTTCAACTGCTTGACTGATGTCTTCTATCTTCTTGCATTTTCTGGATTTTGCAGTAGACTGAGGACTCTCTATTTCTGTTTCAATTCCATGAGTCTGTGCTAACAGTCTGCTGCGGGTAGGAAATCAGGTTTGTGTAGTTTTTTTGCCACAGACTTCTAAACTGTAGTATTTCAACAGCATACACTAGGGTCATTGTGAGACTGCCAACAGTGTCTCACTGTAAATGCTGTCTCATTGCTATTGACAATAACCAATTGTCTCCCCTATTTTTATTAGAAGACAGGTTATTTCTTACTCTGATGGTTCTTCCCCTACCAGATGCTGTTTCAAGTTTTCACAAAGGCAAACTCCTGCAAGACATTCCTTTCCCAGCTTAGCTACGTCTTTTTTTTTTTTTACTGACTGTGGTGCAAACACCTACTGGCTCCCACGTCAGTTACAATCCCCTCAATCTCTGCTGAAGTATTTCAGCAGTAGAGTCAAGTTAAGCATGGATGTAGTTACAACTCTATCACGTTGCATGTTTCAAGGTAATCTGAGAAATTTGGAAGATACTCTGCCAGTTTACAACTGCTAATTGTCTTTGAACTAAATTAAAATTTCGGGTATGGGCATGTTACTATGTTGCCTTGAAATGTTTAGTCAGGTCAAGTGTTTCAGGGATGTTTCATTTTGGTTTTAGTTTACACTTAGGTCTATTTTCATGACCTCTTCGCTGACAGCTGAGGTTTTGGTCATGATCTCTCGCAGCTTCTGTCCTGTTGCATCCATGTCTGTACAGCAGCATTGCTACCATGACAGTGAATCTTGCCAAAACATCTGGTGTACGTGGTGCCGTTTGGGATCAATCTTGCAGCAGTTGAGCCCCACCAACTACCACTCAGCATGTGTTTTGAGCCTGCTCACCCATTGGGTCTCAGGAGACAGTGAGGGAGATGCTTTCCTGAGCTCCCAGTGTTTGCCACAATCAGTCACTGGGACCAAGAAGTGCTTCTTTGTCTGTAGCAATTAAATAATTCTGCCCCCATATGTAGACAACTTGCTTGGATTATGCAAGGATGAAGCTTGTTCATCTTCTGAGCAGTGACCATGCTGCTCACCTACCTTCTGAGCCCCTGCTTTATATGTAAGATTCCCCTCATCTCCTGCCTCCTGTCAATTAATTGCTCTCTTCTTCTTTCCCCTTTGTTTTCCCTGAGTATTCTGCGAGGCAGGTGCTATATAGATGGATTTTTCTGAGCTGTTTTCTGATATAGCTTCCCCACCCTGCAAACTCTCTTCACCAGCTTTGCTGCAAGGAAGCTGCAGCTCATTGCCTGCTCTGCATAGGCTGCTCATTCTGCTGGTGTGTGCTATGAACCATTTGTCTTAGGCATGCTGTGAGCAGGTTCAGGACTCCGTGCTTTATTTGAAAGGAATATTTTTTTTAATCTGTGCCACCTGAAGCTTCAGTCTGCATGCTTTTTCTTTTGAGATTTATCTAATAATTTTCCTTGTCCTGTTGCCGTTGCAATCATGCTACCGAGGATGTCTAACGTGGCTTTTCTGAGTTGTGATGGCTGTTTTGTGTCGCACCAAGCAGAGGTAGCCTTGCAGATTGCGTGATGCCCACCTTCTGTTTGGCATTTGACTTAGTGTTTGTGTGTTCTTTCTGCCTCTGCACCAGACAGCTTGTCCACCCAGGATATTCATGTGAAGAAAGCCTTGGCATACCCTGTGTATAAGCTGCTCCATGACAACACCTTTTCAGGATTGTCTTAGAGCACATGAAGCATGAGGTGAAAGTCTGTACGTTGAAGTAAAGTGAGGCTGCCCAGCTCCATGCCATGAAAGTCCTGTGTCTAGCACAGGACAGGTACTCCAGGCTGAGGTCACACTCTACCTTGTGAAGCGGTAGCTCCCTGTACATAAATCCTCACCCAACTCTAATCTTCACAAACTATGCGGGCCTTGTTATTTGCCTTTTCTCTGACAATTTAAAGTCATAGAAATTCACTCGGAGACTCTAAGGCTCATGGCCCTCAGCTATGGTACTTTCTGTACATCTCTGATAGCATTTTTCTTGTCACAGCCATTATGTGTGATCCAACTTGCAGAATGGTCACCTCTGTAATCTTTTACTTCTGCCACACACATAAGCCTTCCTTCTGCATTCTTTCCTCTGCTACACTTGTGTCTGCTCACTGAAGAACGTCTACTGTTTTCTCTTCCTTCTAGAGTTAATTTTTAAGCTGCTCGAGGACTCGCTGAAGAGTCAGACAAGTGCAAATACCGTCACATAGGAACTGGCAAGATCCTGTAGCTGGGGCAAGAAATGGAAGGGCTGCTTTCAATGACAGCTTGCCGCTAGCTCAGCTTAGCTGCCATGCAGGGCTGTACCCACTTTGTGATCCAACAAAAGTCAATATAAGGAGCGTAACCTTTCATATACATCTGCATGGATAGCAAACCGATGCTGCTGTGACTGATCTTTTCTTTTTCTGTAGTGTTTTGAATTTCTCATGCTCTGTATCTATAGGAACNCATCTGCATGGATAGCAAACCGATGCTGCTGTGACTGATCTTTTCTTTTTCTGTAGTGTTTTGAATTTCTCATCCTCTGTATCTATAGGAACAGAGTTAGACCTGGCACTGCACTCAGGCAGAGAAGAGAGAAAGTCAAGGTGATACAGCTTCACTGCTATATTTTTTTATGCCCTCCACAATCTTGATAACGTTAGCAGCCTTCAAAGTGCTACTTCCAGAGTTTCTACACAGTATCTGATAAGCACAGGTCACGCCTGTAATTACAGCTCAGCCGCTCAGATCAAAAAGCAGTTTAAAACAGACTCGCTCCCTGATTATTGGTGTGTGCCCTTGCATTGCTATAAGGGGGAATCTACATCTTTCACCCCTGCTAGACCACGCACCAGGGTAGCCCCAGCCTCTCTGTATCCTAGCTGTCCTGATGTTGGGTGTCTTAAGGGGGAACGCTGTGCTGACTTGTCTGCCTCTGCCAGCCACAGGCGCTTTGTGCGAGCCCAATGGGGCAGCTGTGGAGGGCAGCCCAAAGGCACCTTGAGTGCCTCCTGCAAAGGACAGGTTGTTCTTCAAATAGGGCTGAGAAAGGTACTGCTGCTAGCCTCTTNCTCCTGCAAAGGACGGGTTCTTCTTAAAATAAGGCTGAGAAAGGTACTGCTGCTAGCCTCTCTTACGCGAGATGCTGTGAATTGAATCCCAGGAGTAGCAGTATGGTGTAAAGACAACAAAGAGCAAAACCCCCTTTTTGTTTCTATAAAAATCAGGACTAGAAATAATTGTATCTTACCAGAAGTGGGGGAGGAAGGAACGTGGTGTCCCACTGGTGAGAAAACTCACCAAACCTCACCAAATACAAGCCAACTACCTGAGTGTAAAGAGCTGATGGTGGAAGATGATTTCTGCAGGTATGCTGTCTGAATGTTTAGTTCTATATTACTAGTTTCCAAATGAAGTTCCATGATGTTGGGTAATTTAATACTCAGGAAATCATCAGGGCAAACTCATTTACTGAGTGACAAACCCTATGATATTTGAAACTTCTCTAAGAGTAAGACAATATAGTACCTAGTTTATTAAACTTGCATTTAAAAAAAATTTCCATTATTGAGGAAGCCTAGCAGTTGCTCTTGTTCACAGTTACACAACTTGAACTACTGTTCATTAATACTTTTCTTTAAATTGCTGGGAAGATGTAGCTATTCATCTGCTTCTCCGTGTTTTCCAGCAGCAATGCAAAGACTGCACGCAAGCTGGGATTAAGCCTTTTAACAAACCCAAACATGCTGTGACCAGTGGAAATTTGTGGGAAAAACTATCTTAAAAGCCCACCAACAAGCTTTGTGAAATGTAATGTGATATCCGGGCACAACTGTTGATGTGGTAACTGTTGATTTCCTCTTTGCCTAGGGGCTGTTACAAGGAATGGTGTCAAGAATCCCCCTCTGGTGTACCCAAACTTTTCTCAAACTGGTAGGACACTGAATCTGTCATGCCAAAACCCAAGATCTCCACATCAGACATGAAGAACTGGCAATTGTAGGTGTGAGGGGAGTTTGGACTGGAGTTTAAGCTCAGGACTTATATTTTAGGTGCAGTATAAATATACTTACAGTAAAATAACCCCCCTCCTACCCATCTAACTTTACAGCTCTTTCCCTAAGGTAAGGCAGCCTCTTTAAAAATGCTGCTGTGCTGCCTGCAACACTTCTGCAGTGACGCAATGTATGTAAAACTACCACAAAAAATGCTGATAATGAGAATGTATCTTAATATATAAAGAACAAGTTTTTAATGGATATTATGATGCTGTTACGTGAAAAGATCTACCTCTGACACCCTTGCTCCCCTTTAAACCAGTGCTGTCCCTTGTTGCGACTGCTAAACTCGCTATGATCTCTCCTGTTTTTCAAAAACCGAGTTATTTCCTTGTGGCAGTTCTGTCTTCCTTGTCCCTGTAGCACTCAGTGGTTGAGCTTCCTGGAGCCAGGAGGGCTTTGGTTTAACATCAGCCATTGGTCACAACACAGGGTAACTGAGTGAAATGTAATGGCCTGTAAAATACAGGTCATGGGTGATGACGTCCAAGTCCTTTTTTAGCTTTGAACTCTGTAAACCCCGTGGAAACACGGGGCCTCGCTCCTTTCCCAGCTTTCCAGCTTTGCAAAGCTCCAGAAAGGGAGGGGGTAATAAAGCAAAACCAGCACCCTCATCCCCTCAGAATGATTATTCCACCGAAAACTGAACTGATCGTGGTTCCTGTGCTTGGTTTGTCACAACAAATCACACCTCCGAGGGTCTCTTTCACCCGCTGGGCCCCGGGGGCCATGCACATGTGTGAACCAGCCCCTGCGGGAGAAGCAAGCCACGGAAAAGCCTTCTGCAGGGCAGATGCTCCCCAGGGCCCAGTTCAGTGGCAACAGCCACTGCAGCTTCTAATTTTCAAATGAGGCCTTCCGCCTGAGCACATGCACGCTTGCCTGCACGCATGCGCCGTGGCTTCGCACCACCCCACCGCAAATCGCTCCGCGTCCAGCCCCCGAGCCCGCTGGCGCAGTCAGCGTTGGCAAACGACTCCGGCGGATGCGGATGCTGGGGAGGGGGAAGAGGCCAAAGCAGGTGGCGGGCGGACCTCACGGGTTACCCCGTAAAAGGGGAGGCGGTGGAGCACGTTGTGACAAAACACCAAGGGAGCCCTCACCCCTCCTCTCGCACTTGCGCGCGGTTGCGTGCGCGGTTGCGTTTGCGCTTGCAGCANGGAGGAGGAGGAGGAGGAGGAGGAGGAGGAGGCGAAGGGAGAGAGAGACAGAGAGGCAGGTCCGGCGGCCCTCTCGGGTACCCCCAGCGGCGAGGCGGGCGAGGGGAAAGATGGCGACGCTGGGAGGCGAATCGCAGCCCTTCCCCGCCGCTGCTCTGTCGGCGGCAACGGCCGGGGTGGGCGGCGGCGGCTCGCTGGGTTTGCAGGCGCCGCTGAACCGCGGTCTGGAGCGAGCGTTGNGATAGCGAAGGGGATAAGGCATGATAGTGGAACTGTATGCAGTTAGAAGAATTACTTGCAGCTTGTCTCTCCAAGCAAGACGTTTTATCTCTTTTCTTTTTGAAGTTGTAGTCTAATGAAGACATGCCAAGATACAAGATAAGTAGTTTGGAAATTCATAAAGCTAGCTTGTTACCTCATTTTGATCCACATTTTTGGAAAACAAAGTTATGTATGGGGAAAAAAATCTTTGATTGTTAGTGATTACATGTTAGTATTTGTATATTGTGTAAGTATATTCTGTACAAGCATAGGCTGTGCATTGTATGTATAGGTAGTACATGCTTGTTAGATGCTTACTTGTTCTAGTTAAGTTTTCTTTTCAGAGGAGACCTCAGGAAAAAAGTAGTCTTTGCCTTCAAGCATTAATGTGCTTTTGTCGCAGTTTACATAGAAGACATTCAATATGAAGTAAAATGTAGAGTGAGATTTTAATTCTGGTTTTGTTTGGTATAAACAGCAGTGTAGAGCGGCCCATGCCTCAATGTTGTGACAACAGCAGCCCTTTTTTCATTATCTTTTTAGCAGAACCCTGTGTTAATCTGTAGTTACTTTATATTTTTGTTTGAATCTGTAGCATGTTGTAAGTGTTTAATGGGAATTGTTTGCCTTGTGAGTTAAGTTGTATGTTGATATATTTCCAAAAAATCTGTGTTCCTTTTCACTTGTTACATTACATAAGTAGAATATATAAACAGAAGAGAGTCTTGGCTTAAGCCCAGATTTCTGAAGCTCTTGGGGTAAACTCTTGATGGGAATTTTCTCTCTTGCTTCCTCTCCATAAATGTGCATAGTATAAAAACAGTACTTTCTTGTACTACTTGGAATATGTCCTTGTAATGAGTGACTTTTATTTTTGGATGTGATGTGCTGACATGTTTCTGAACCTGTGAAACTCGTGTGTTTGGGGTAGGAGTAGCCTTTCACTGTTAAAACTTTTTTGCTAAAGAGGGCCTATCTCACTGAAGAACATAGTTCTTGATTTAGTGAAGACTAGTCTGGGGGATTGAGTATAGAGATCTGAGGAGCAGATTTTCAGAAAACTGAAACCATGTCTGCATCTTGACAGCGTTTCAGCATTAGATACTGACAATATTTTTGAATTCAGAAAATGATGGTCTACAGCTACTCTCAAATACTACCAAACTCATTTTCTAGAAAAGTTCTGAGTGCTTTAGGTAGATTTGAGGAAGACAGCAGTGTTAGACTTTAAATTCTCTGCTCATGTTTTTTTTTTTTTTTCTTTAAGTTAGAAGTCAGATTTTTATAGAGCCATTGATAGACTTACAAAAGGGCTGTAGCTTGGTTGCCTTTAATAGCTGGGGCTGAATGGTTTGACTTTTCTAGTTCTTATTGCAGTTGCATTCCATAGTAACTGCAGAGGCTTAACTATACTTGTCACTTTCTATTTGTGTAGCTTCTTGGTATGCTTTATCTTCTGTGACTTTCCTTTGCATTGAATACATCTTGCTTATAGACACATGATAGGACATTTCTTCCTCAATCTTTGACAGTTTTGCTCAAAAGCTGAGTGACCCGGTTGGATGAACGTTCAGGTGGTATCTTTGCACACAGAAGGGAGGTGGCATGGTGTGCAGTACTGTTAGAAGAAAATAAAACCTTTATGTAAAGTATCGTGAGTTTAGTCAGATGTTTTAAACCACATCAGTGTGGATGCATTGCAAAAACCATTTCAAAAATAATAAATGCTATTCTTATCACTTTTATTACAGGCTGGGATATGCAGAGTACAGTGGCACAGTAATCACATAGTTCTTAAGTAATAGTATGCAATTATATTCCTCAAAACCACTGGGAATGCTGGAAGCATGTTAGTTCATAAAAGAGGAGGAAAAAGCCCCGAAGCTGTTACTTAAATGTGTAACCATGGCTGCCTGTATCGCTTCAACCTCTTTCTGTAGGCTTTGGCTGTCTTTCTGAAGGTAAATCCTCTGAACCTTTTCTGGTGAATAGTGGGCGCGCCTCGCCCGGGCCGTTCGCCACCGCCTCCTAGCTGCCGCTCCCCCTCCCCCTCCCACTCACGGCGGCGGCGGCGCCACCACCACAGCGAGCGGGAGGAGGAGGAGGAGGAGGAGGAGGAGGAGGAGGCGAAGGGAGAGAGAGACAGAGAGGCAGGTCCGGCGGCCCTCTCGGGTACCCCCAGCGGCGAGGCGGGCGAGGGGAAAGATGGCGACGCTGGGAGGCGAATCGCAGCCCTTCCCCGCCGCTGCTCTGTCGGCGGCAACGGCCGGGGTGGGCGGCGGCGGCTCGCTGGGTTTGCAGGCGCCGCTGAACCGCGGTCTGGAGCGAGCGTTGGAGGAGGCGGCGAACTCCGGGGGGCTCAACCTGAGCGGCAGGAAGCTGAAGGAATTCCCGCGCAGCGCCGCCGCCCTCAGCCACGACCTCTCCGATACGGTGCGGGCAGGTGAGGCCGGGCGAGGAACCGGGGGCGCGGAGGGGAGGGGGCAGCCGGTATCTGCCTGAGGGGGCGGGGAGGGGGGTACCCTCACCTCCCCCTCTTCCCCCTCTTCCCCCTCAGGCATCCTAGTGGCCCCCAGCTTCCCTGTGCGGAGGACACCCACTCTCCGCTCTTTGACTCAGACCTCCGTGACATGAGGCGTTCGCCCTCCCCTGGGCCCGTCTCCACACGGAAACAGAGCCGGTTCCCAGCTCTCCGTGGACTCTATGCTTTCTTTACACCCCCCCTCCCCACCCACCCCAAAACGCCTCCGCCTTGGTTTATGAGGTAGGTGTTTGCTCCCATATGGCTGGATCNGAACCTTTAATTTTGCTTGTTTTATGTAAACTCATATCAATAAAAATAACATCTTTAATTATAAATCTGAAAAAAGAGAATAAAACTCTGTTTCTTCTTTATGTTCAATAGTGATTCCCTTCCTACAGCCTTCCTGGGTTTATTTGAAGATAACTAACCTCACTTATTCTGTCTCTTACACAAATAATACCCAAGTGTATTAGGAGAGTATGGAAATATTAGGAAATATGTGTATTTGTTCTCATAAATGAAGTGTGTGGGAGATTCTTGCTCGCACCTGTCTTCTTCCCCCTCTGGGGAATGTGCATTTCCGTGTCACCCTTCCCTGACCGCTGAGGTTTGAAGTGGCAGCCAGCCCACCTTTGAATCAGTTTCATGAGGAATGCGTACGCGTGCCAGGCTGGTTATTTGTTCCTTCCATCCCGCTGCATGTAGGTGAGCGCACCTGGTGTGGAGGGGATCCATGTCTGTGTGTAACCGTGTTAGGACACTCGTGTGCCTGTGAACATCTCACCTATTTGCGTGCCGGAGGTGGAGACATGTCCTTAGAAACACTTATGCTCTGTAGCTACCCCAGGGATCATGCCACCTTTCGCAAATGCCACTTGTTTGACACTGGGGTTGACAGTCACCCTTGTATCCTTAGAGTCGTGTAGCCATGGTTCCAGCTCTGTCTTCCAAGGCAAATGTGGAGAGAAATCTCTTCACAGGCACTGTACCTATTCTGTGGTGGGGTACACCATCATTAAATAAAACTGCAGAGGGAACAGGCCTGACAACCCTCCAGGCAGGAGTGGTGAGGGAAGGTGTATCCAGTCTGCATTTACCTTGCCCTCACACCCTCCTTCCAACATGAGAAAGGCATGTTTGTCACCTAAGGGGGCAGACTCCCACAAAGGGTCATATCTGCTTTCCTGCCCCTGTTTGTGCTGGGGCTTGGAACCTAATCCATTCTTTACATCGCGTCACTAGGTAGAACAGTACAAACCTGCACTAGAAGAATGAACTAGTGTATTCCTAAGATCTTTAGCGTACTGACTCTGCATGCCCTTTTGTGTCCCCATTTACCAGCTGAAGATAGTTGTGTTGTAACAGCAAAGAAGCAGGCAAGCAGTCACTTGTTCTTGTTCCACAAAACAGCAGGTGCTATACCTGCATGCAAACATGTGATAACATGAACCTAAATTCTCAACTGCTCCTGCACATGAGGGTATTTATGCCTTCCTGTATGTGGAGACATATGTGCTGACTGCATACTTGTATCTATCCCAGCTATAACGAACAGAGTAGTGTCCCAGATGTGTGATAGATGTCACTTGTTTGTAGCTGCTGAATGGATTTCACAGCGGTCTGTGTGAACACCTGTATTGTATTAATACAAGAGAGATATGAAGGAAACTTGATGAATGAAACTACCATGAATTGATAGCATGAATTGCCATGCTAACCATTAACTAACTCAATAATAAATGTGATAGCGAAGGGGATAAGGCATGATAGTGGAACTGTATGCAGTTAGAAGAATTACTTGCAGCTTGTCTCTCCAAGCAAGACGTTTTATCTCTTTTCTTTTTGAAGTTGTAGTCTAATGAAGACATGCCAAGATACAAGATAAGTAGTTTGGAAATTCATAAAGCTAGCTTGTTACCTCATTTTGGTCCACATTTTTGGAAAACAAAGTTATGTATGGGGAAAAAAATCTTTGATTGTTAGTGATTACATGTTAGTATTTGTATATTGTGTAAGTATATTCTGTACAAGCATAGGCTGTGCATTGTATGTATAGGTAGTACATGCTTGTTAGATGCTTACTTGTTCTAGTTAAGTTTTCTTTTCAGAGGAGACCTCAGGAAAAAAGTAGTCTTTGCCTTCAAGCATTAATGTGCTTTTGTCGCAGTTTACATAGAAGACATTCAATATAAAGTAAAATGTAGAGTGAGATTTTAATTCTGGTTTTGTTTGGTATAAACAGCAGTGTAGAGCGGCCCATGCCTCAATGTTGTGACAACAGCAGCCCTTTTTTCATTATCTTTTTAGGAGAACCCTGTGTTAATCTGTAGTTACTTTATATTTTTGTTTGAATCTGTAGCATGTTGTAAGTGTTTAATGGGAATTGTTTGCCTTGTGAGTTAAGTTGTATGTTGATATATTTCCAAAAAATCTGTGTTCCTTTTCACTTGTTACATTACATAAGTAGAATATATAAACAGAAGAGAGTCTTGGCTTAAGCCCAGATTTCTGAAGCTCTTGGGGTAAACTCTTGATGGGAATTTTCTCTCTTGCTTCCTCTCCATAAATGTGCATAGTATAAAAACAGTACTTTCTTGTACTACTTGGAATATGTCCTTGTAATGAGTGACTTTTATTTTTGGATGTGATGTGCTGACATGTTTCTGAACCTGTGAAACTCGTGTGTTTGGGGTAGGAGTAGCCTTTCACTGTTAAAACTTTTTTGCTAAAGAGGGCCTATCTCACTGAAGAACATAGTTCTTGATTTAGTGAAGACTAGTCTGGGGGATTGAGTATAGAGATCTGAGGAGCAGATTTTCAGAAAACTGAAACCATGTCTGCATCTTGACAGCGTTTCAGCATTAGATACTGACAATATTTTTGAATTCAGAAAATGATGGTCTACAGCTACTCTCAAATACTACCAAACTCATTTTCTAGAAAAGTTCTGAGTGCTTTAGGTAGATTTGAGGAAGACAGCAGTGTTAGACTTTAAATTCTCTGCTCATGTTTTTTTTTTTTTTTCTTTAAGTTAGAAGTCAGATTTTTATAGAGCCATTGATAGACTTACAAAAGGGCTGTAGCTTGGTTGCCTTTAATAGCTGGGGCTGAATGGTTTGACTTTTCTAGTTCTTATTGCAGTTGCATTCCATAGTAACTGCAGAGGCTTAACTATACTTGTCACTTTCTATTTGTGTAGCTTCTTGGTATGCTTTATCTTCTGTGACTTTCCTTTGCATTGAATACATCTTGCTTATAGACACATGATAGGACATTTCTTCCTCAATCTTTGACAGTTTTGCTCAAAAGCTGAGTGACCCGGTTGGATGAACGTTCAGGTGGTATCTTTGCACACAGAAGGGAGGTGGCATGGTGTGCAGTACTGTTAGAAGAAAATAAAACCTTTATGTAAAGTATCGTGAGTTTAGTCAGATGTTTTAAACCACATCAGTGTGGATGCATTGCAAAAACCATTTCAAAAATAATAAATGCTATTCTTATCACTTTTATTACAGGCTGGGATATGCAGAGTACAGTGGCACAGTAATCACATAGTTCTTAAGTAATAGTATGCAATTATATTCCTCAAAACCACTGGGAATGCTGGAAGCATGTTAGTTCATAAAAGAGGAGGAAAAAGCCCCGAAGCTGTTACTTAAATGTGTAACCATGGCTGCCTGTATCGCTTCAACCTCTTTCTGTAGGCTTTGGCTGTCTTTCTGAAGGTAAATCCTCTGAACCTTTTCTGGTGAATACCTGTTTCATCCATTTCTCTTGTGCAAGTTAGGCACACGAGGAAGGATTCCTTGCAGCTGCTTCTGATGACATGGGAGAGAAGCACATTTTTTTAAAATCGGGTGTTAGATTCTTCAAACAGAAATATAATTTGAAGTATTTGATGCTGGTTTGGACAGTATGAAATTCTGGAAAGAGTATGTATTTATTTTTTTGTGCTTTAGATTGCTCACTAGACAAAAAACTACCTGCTGTTTTTTAAAATGTTTATAAATGGACTGTGCTCACCAGACAATGTTGTGCTGAAGACATCTTGGTCTGCCTGATAGTGTCTTTGAAATAGTTGTTTGGACTGTATAACTACAGGTTTGCTTTCAAGATGGTCCAAAAATCACAGTAGTACCTGAACAACTATCTGAAAACCTGTAGAGTTTTAATTTTAGGTTTTAGGGCACTTCAGCATGAATTTTGACATGTAAGTACTAACTATGGAATCACATGAAGGAAAAAAAAAACCCAAACAAATTTACAAGTTTTCTTCCATCACAGTTAAGTCCAAGAATGTATTTGTTCGTACCCAACAGTTGGAAGTTCTTTCTGAATTTTTTTTTCTCGTTTTGGGGATTGATACTGGTTCAGGTGAAATATGTTTCTTTCAGTCCTCTTTGATGATGATGATAGTAGTAGTAGTAGTAATAATAATAATAATAACAATAACAATTTGCCAGTTTTTAAAAAAATAAACAACTGTTTATATTAGATTGCCGTAGTTAATTCTCAACGATTTTTTTTTTTTCCAGCTCGTTTATTAGCATCATTCTTCCTTCACTTCTGGGAATTCTTCTAATTATAACAGTAGATGTGCAGTTGGTTCCACTTACTATAAATGCTGGGCATTATGAGTACTGGGCAGGATGTCACAGATACAGACTAGTTTGTTTGTGTTACTGTGCACTTTCATGAACCAAAAATGACTGCCAGACAGACTCTTCTTTAGAGTTTGGTTATTATTTGNTGGTCTGCCTGATAGTGTCTTTGAAATAGTTGTTTGGACTGTATAACTACAGGTTTGCTTTCAAGATGGTCCAAAAATCACAGTAGTACCTGAACAACTATCTGAAAACCTGTAGAGTTTTAATTTTAGGTTTTAGGGCACTTCAGCATGAATTTTGACATGTAAGTACTAACTATGGAATCACATGAAGGAAAAAAAAAACCCAAACAAATTTACAAGTTTTCTTCCATCACAGTTAAGTCCAAGAATGTATTTGTTCGTACCCAACAGTTGGAAGTTCTTTCTGAATTTTTTTTTCTCGTTTTGGCGATTGATACTGGTTCAGGTGAAATATGTTTCTTTCAGTCCTCTTTGATGATGATGATAGTAGTAGTAGTAGTAATAATAATAATAACAATAACAATTTGCCAGTTTTTAAAAAAATAAACAACTGTTTATATTAGATTGCCGTAGTTAATTCTCACTGATTTTTTTTTTTTCCAGCTCGTTTATTAGCATCATTCTTCCTTCACTTCTGGGAATTCTTCTAATTATAACAGTAGATGTGCAGTTGGTTCCACTTATTATAAATGCTGGACATTATAAGTACTGGGCAGGATGTCACAGATACAGACTAGTTTGTGTTACTGTGCACTTTCATGAACCAAAAATGACTGCCAGACAGACTCTTCTTTAGAGTTTGGTTATTATTTGATCACTAGGGAAGAAAAGAGATTTGATATGCCCCTATCCTTTTAGGAATTCTCTCTGATAATTACTGCTTTGAATAGATTGTAATTCATCATCTTGAATTCATATTTTGATTACATTGTGGTTTGTTTGGATGAGGCTTCTTGAGAACATTAAATTTTGCTAGTTTTATGTAAACTCATATCAATAAAAATAACATCTTTAATTATAAATCTGAAAAAAGAGAATAAAACTCTGTTTCTTCTTTATGTTCAATAGTGATTCCCTTCCTACAGCCTTCCTGGGTTTATTTGAAGATAACTAGCCTCACTTATTCTGTCTCTTACACAAATAATACCCAAGTGTATTAGGAGAGTATGGAAATNAGATGGTCCAAAAATCACAGTAGTACCTGAACAACTATCTGAAAACCTGTAGAGTTTTAATTTTAGGTTTTAGGGCACTTCAGCATGAATTTTGACATGTAAGTACTAACTATGGAATCACATGAAGGAAAAAAAAAACCCAAACAAATTTACAAGTTTTCTTCCATCACAGTTAAGTCCAAGAATGTATTTGTTCGTACCCAACAGTTGGAAGTTCTTTCTGAATTTTTTTTTCTCGTTTTGGGGATTGATACTGGTTCAGGTGAAATATGTTTCTTTCAGTCCTCTTTGATGATGATGATAGTAGTAGTAGTAGTAATAATAATAATAATAACAATAACAATTTGCCAGTTTTTAAAAAAATAAACAACTGTTTATATTAGATTGCCGTAGTTAATTCTCAACGATTTTTTTTTTTTCCAGCTCGTTTATTAGCATCATTCTTCCTTCACTTCTGGGAATTCTTCTAATTATAACAGTAGATGTGCAGTTGGTTCCACTTACTATAAATGCTGGGCATTATGAGTACTGGGCAGGATGTCACAGATACAGACTAGTTTGTTTGTGTTACTGTGCACTTTCATGAACCAAAAATGACTGCCAGACAGACTCTTCTTTAGAGTTTGGTTATTATTTGATCACTAGGGAAGAAAAGAGATTTGATATGCCCCTCTCCTTTTAGGAATTCTCTAATAATTACTGCTTTGAGTAGATTGTAATTCATCATCTTGAATTCATATTTTGATTACATTGTGGTTTGTTTGGATGAGGCTTCTTGAGAACCTTTAATTTTGCTTGTTTTATGTAAACTCATATCAATAAAAATAACATCTTTAATTATAAATCTGAAAAAAGAGAATAAAACTCTGTTTCTTCTTTATGTTCAATAGTGATTCCCTTCCTACAGCCTTCCTGGGTTTATTTGAAGATAACTAGCCTCACTTATTCTGTCTCTTACACAAATAATACCCAAGTGTATTAGGAGAGTATGGAAATATTAGGAAATATGTTTATTTGTTCTCATAAATGAATTGAATATTACCCTGCAGCCAAAACTTAAGGGATGTAACACTTTTTTTGAGATTACTATATAATATGTCTTTATATCAAGGCTAAAAAAATCAAGATAAATCCATTTTGTATTCATTATTATGTATCCAACAGTATAAATGCAACTTCATCCTGTAACTTCATAATGTGGTCTTCCTGGACATCTCTGTATTTACATATTCTAGTTTCTTTTTTTTCTGATAAGCAATGCTTTGTGAAAGAGCTTTATCAAACTAAATGATTTTTTTAGAAGCGTAGACATGCTTAGCAACTTAAAACTGCAGAACACCCTTTCAAGCCACTTGGTTCTTTTCTTTTTCTTCCCCAAGTCTGAGTATGTCCTTGCTTGTGGATCATGTAAATATCAGGGCTATTGACTCCTGTTGAATAGAGTCTATTAGTTCTTTTGCTGTATAGAGTCTAACCAGTTGTGCTTTTGAAAGTTACCTCCTTTGTCTGGAGATTTATGCTCCTGTTGCTGAAATGCAGTCAGTGACTTTGCAGGTGTTGTTAGGCTCTTCTCGGCACAAAATGAAGTGAATTAGCTCAGAATGCCTTTTGTTGCATGAAACAAATTAAGAGTACTCAATTGCCTGGTTACTGTTTCAGAATGTGGCTTGAGCAGATTAATGGCTTTCTACCATTGACTGTGTGTGTCTATGTCTTTCCCCAGTGTGAGTTTTTGTGTGTGTGTGTTTGTTTTTTGGCTAGCTTGCTTTGTTTGTAGAGAAGCTTCAAAGCTAGTGCAAGGACTAAGAGGTAGGTGAGATGACAGCCTAGAAATCACACGATTGGAATGAGGGTGAAACCTCTCAGTTTCAGCAGGAGTCAGCTCAGCTGTTTGAGCCTTTACTCTTAAAGTTAACTTCCAGTTTAGCATTGGCTGTTTTAAACAGATCTATGTAGAATTTCCAAAGCCATGTTTGGCCATGCTTTGCCTCTAAATGGATGAAGACTACTTTTCTGCAAACGTTATCGCTTTGTGTGCCCTTGGCCTGTCTGCTTTGGAAAAGACTGATTCAGAGCTCCAAAAGTGGTATTATGGTAGTGAAAGTGCTACAGGTTACTTTTCAAATGCTTCTAGTGGAAAAAGATTGGTTTTGAAGATCCACTTGCATNTGATTCAGAGCTCCAAAAGTGGTATTATGGTAGTGAAAGTGCTACAGGTTACTTTTCAAATGCTTCTAGTGGAAAAAGATTGGTTTTGAAGATCCACTCGCATGTGATCACAGGCCTTGTGGGAGGTAGAACCCAAATTCCTGCATGGTTTATGTGTCTCCTTTTCTTCTTTCCCTGGTCTGTTTCTTTTGTGTCCTTGGCACAGATGATGTCTTGGTTTAGACATCTGTAAAACAGGAGAGACAGTGTGAATCTGAACACAGTTACTATGTGTAGAGTTTTGAAAACACTGAATACTTTTGTGAGGGGAAGAGACCAGGGTAGAATTGACTATGACAAAGTAGAATGAGTATCCTGGTAGATACTCAGTCCAGTAGAACTGTGGCTTGGAAGAAGGGGCCAAATGCTAATGTAATATAGGTGTGAACAAGAAAATGGATACAAAGAAGATACTATTCAAAGGCAGAAGGTAAAGTATCACACAAACGGAGTGCAAACTGATGAAGTGCTGAGTGCAAATATATGAAATGGTGAAAGTGAAAGAAGTGAAAGTATTACAAGCAGGGAGGTGAGGTATATGTTCTTGGTTGAGTATAATGGCTTGGGATACTTTTGTGATATCTGTAAAACTGAGGAAAATTGATTTCTTGAGCAGTTACATTAATAATGATTCAAATTTTGTGAACAGAGAATTTGAAAAAACATGGAGAAAATAATTTGACTCAACATGCATAACATTAACAGTCTTTGCACTACAAATAATAGTATAAAATTCATACTTTAAAAGGTTAACTCTTGAATTTAAGTTTGGGAAGCTTAGCATCCATTTACTTGCAGAAGAAAAAGCCAGTGACATTTTTTGCTGCTTAGAGAGTTGCAAGAGCAACCAAGACGGAGGGAGTGATATTTTGCATTTCAGACTGACCATTCCAGGAACGATCAGTAACGTCCCCAGGCCACAGACTGTTCATTCTGCCTCCCATGTTCTTGCTGGCTCTGTTAGTAAGCATTTAATAGATTTGTGAGTATTCCCAAGCTGGTTAAATACCTAATTTGCAATTAAAATCAATATAATGTAAATGACACTTCTGAAACCAGAGAGGTATGCTTAATGTGTTCTGTTGAGACCAGAAAGATGAAAATAGTGTACTCATTCATTGTTCTTCTATGTGTAAAATTCAAAGAGCGAGAAATCTTATCACCCTATTCAGTGTGCAGATCACTGTCAAAAGTGGAAATGAGTGTTATGTCTCCTGACTTCTGACTGCACTTTGCTGACCATATTTTGCAAGGTATAATACACATGTCAGAGTAGTTATTTGGAAAGGTTCTGAGGAGTAAAGCTTCTGGAGGAATAACTACTTTCTGCTAAATTTGTGGGAAGACATTTCTTTTGTGGGAGGAGTTCAGTTATAAAATTCTAGTGCTTATCCCCAGCCTCTTTCCCCCAAGTGTGTCTTGCTGTCCAGCTTGCCTTTTTATCCTTTTCTTTCCTTGTATGGTGCAGAACACCATAATATCCTAAACTTCCTATTTAAAAATAGAAATAATAGTCTTTTGTCCTTCTGTCTCAGTCTGCAGGAGAAATGTTTTTAAAGAAAAAGTAAAAACTTGTGAGATGATCTTGGCAGAGCCAAACAAGGGTTACTTTTGCATTTAATTTGGAGCCTGAGTTTTGCACTCGCTTTTGAAGCTGCGTGAAACGTTTTGTGTTCAGCTGAGCTTGTGGGAATTCCGACTGCTTTAGTTAAAAGCTGGCTGATAATTTCATGATGCCAATGTGAGGTAGCTCTTCTAGGTATGGTTAGAGAAGTTACTGGAAGTAGCTGGAGGTTTTGGATATCAGAATGGAGATCTTGAATTGATCTTTATGAGAGGTAGAACAAGAGCAAAACAGCTGAGCACCATGTTAAGAGACCTGTGCTGCTGAATGGATAAGGTTTTTATGTTGGTTTTCTGTAGCTGGATGATTTTATTCCTTGATGCCAGTTGCAGTAATTCTAATACTGAGTCTGGAGGATGTGAACTTGTACAGGTGGTTTTCTTTTTCTTGGTTTGGAAATACTCTTTGTAGAGTGGAGGGAATTACTCGTACTGAACAAATATGAAAATCTGTTGGAAGATACTTGTTGTCTGTTACCTTTTCTGTTTTTCAATAGATTAATTTATTGAAATACGCCAACTGCTTGCCTATATAAATCATGAATGACGTAAAGATTATAAATGTTTTGTCTCCCTGCAATTGTTTCTGCACTTTTCTTAATATCCTTCCTTTTTGAAGTGGATGTTGCCAATATCAAGGTAGACTTGAAACACCTGGTTTAAAACCAGAACTTTGATTTCCTTCCAAAACTACAGCACTGTAAAATAAAAGATTGGTAACAGATTTAATTTCTAATTTTTGGATTTAAGTGTGTAGACTAGTTACATGTTTTCTTATATATACACTATATATACTATAAATACTTCTTTCTAGTAGGAGGAGACACTCCTGGGACAGCTGGCATTAATATGTGGGTGGAGGATTTAAGGTAAATAATTTTTTTAATTAAATAAACTAAATTCAGCAAAAAAAATCTTGGGAGTATATTTAAAACTGACGTGCCTTGATTTCTTTATACTGTAGATTATAATATTAGTATGTTTCAAAAGTAGTGAAGTAACTACAAATGACAGTTTCACTTTCTCTCTGACATGTCAGGTTTAACATCTGAAATCTGTATCTTTGCATTACTTGCAGTGGCATAACTCCTTTGTAGCACTGCATTAGACAGGCAAAAAGTAAAAATGAAAAAAATCAGTGAGAAATAAAAAACCCTCTGTGTTTGAAAATGAAGAGAAAAGCATGAATGACAAGTTGGATCTGTTGTTTGGTGAACAAAAAAGAAACTGGTCCATAAAGTGTGCAGAGATGAATTGGTGATCACAAACTGATGGAGAAGTTTTGGAAAACGGGCAAGAAATAAGGTAGGAGAAGGCAGCTGAATCAGAGATTAATCCAAGAAAAGAAGTGGAGCAGAGTACACCCTTGGATGGGGCTTATAGGAAGTAAGGCAAGATGCCCAAAATAAAAATACAACAGTTCGTGTATAGTAAGAACCTTGTCTCTGAATTTAAAGATTGCTGTCATGGTAAGCAAAGTTATTATTAAAATTACTTTTTTCTTTTTATTGTTTAGACTTGTAACTGTTTGTAAATTTAGTGACAAGAGAAACAGGGTAAAACTATTGAATACTTGACAGGTCGTACCGTTGCCATTGTTCTATTTCTGTATTTTGAGACTAGTGAGACCTAGCTGCGTTTACTCAATTCAGTCTTTTTAAGGCATGGCAAGTGAGGTGACAACAAAGCTGTTTGTTTATTCGGTGGGGAAGGAGGAAGAACGTAGTGTCATTCATACGTTACGTGATCTAAAAATACAGACAGCGATGAAGATTTCTGGGATGGGATTTGTGCTCAAAGATGAAAGGAGCCTTCCGAGCAGTTGGGGAGTGGGGTGGGGGAAGATGCCCTGGTTATTAAACAGCAGCTGCGATTGGTTAACGGGGGAAGCTTAAACCCAGGTTTCCCATGCTTGTATGTTGTGTTGCTAGGGTTTATTTTTAAATTTTTTTTTTTTTAGTTCATTCCACTTCAAGAGAACTCTTTTTTTTGCCTTGCACTATGTACAATGTCATTTCCCTGCTCGGTAAGTTTTGCCTGCAGTCACTGTTCCAAGATTTGAATTTCAGTCTGGCTGAATGCCTGCTCTTTGCCTGTGTTTCATTTACCAGCCAGTTCACGTTGCTTTGTGTTAATGACTTGTGATTTTCTCGCTCACACATGTCCTGTCACTTGCAAAGGTGGCATTCTCCCCTGAATAGTAGTGTTTTTTAAGAAAGATATATGAGCAAGGATTTGTTTGTGGGGTCCATCTAAAATGTTTCATGTTTCCATACTTTGTCTTATTTTAAGACCTGTCAGTACAATCACCTACATCAACATACTTTGTCATTATGTATAGTTCTTGATTGTTTGTTTTAATAGCTCATGTGCAGATGATATAGTTTCATAGTCAAAATGTGCAGAAACTAATAGAGTGCTTTACTGAGTTATAGCTGTATTATAATGGATGTTTCCATTCAACATCTGAACTTTCAGATTTGATGGAAAACTATCGTGTTAGTTTGACAATGTGTAGTTTTATCCATTATTTTTCTGAGGTCTTTTGGGAAGAGTGAAAGAGGCTGCTGAGTCTGAAATTGCTTGTTTTTATTTTAAAAATTGGCACATTTCTTCCCCATCTTTGGAACTGCCCTCTTTTTTTCCCATGTGCTTAGTCAAACTCAACATGAAAAGTGAAGGTGATCTATGGCAAGATCATCAAAGAAAATATTTGATGCAAGTGGTATGGATCTTGTGATTTGAATGGAAAGATGACCCAATATAAAATACGCAATAACATGAAATTGGTAGAATTTTTGTCAGGGAATTTAGGGGTAAATCATAGAATCATAGAATGGTAGGGGTTGGAAGGGACCTCTAGAGATCATCTAGTCCAACCCTTCTGCTAAAACAGCCACTCTCTTGGTATATTCTTTTGTGTTGTGATATTTCAGCTATTACTGCTATGTTAAAGTGTGCTGTGTGTAACTTTGACATTCAGACAACTAATCAGGATCTTCTAAGGGTGGACAAAGTAGTCTTTTGGATTTCTTTGTATTTCGATTAATTTAAAAGCCTTTTATGTAATCATATTGAGTGTTAATATAATGACTTTGAGCTGATTTCTAGTATAGTTGGTCCTAGCATAGACCTTGTTCTTTGTTTCAGTTAAAAATTACCTTGCAAACTTTTCTCTTCTCAGCGAGTTATTTCACTGCTCTATAATGATGCAGGTTATCCCTGGTTTTACAGTTTGGAAAAACCAAGGAAGAGAAATTCTGAATGCCTTAATCCAGATCTCAGAACACATCAAGGACAAAACTGTGAAGGGAATCCAGCTTTGGTTTTCTGGCTGATATTTTTACATCTCAATCAAGACAGCGTAAGATACCTGGAAGAATGGAGGTTGAGGCATTTGAATTGGAGCTTTGTTCTGGAAGATGCTGGGAGAGTAGTAAAGACGTAAACCTTGAAGCTTTCATTATGTTCTTAAGCCCTGAGAGCGATTTAAAATGTATTAACACAATGCAGAAACAAAGAGCTCACTTTATACTAGCATCTGGCACAGAAGCATGATAGTACGACTGAGAAATATTCAGTCTCTAAAAGAATATCAGTATAGATTTGCAATCAGTTAAGAGTCAGGTAATACAAAAGAGTATTAACTTTACAAAAAAAAATCAGTATTTTGGTAAGAAGTGCTGTATTCCGCCTGTCAGTTTTCGTATCTTTGTGCATTTGGCTTCCTAGAGAACTGGAAAGGTTATTTTTGGCCTAGCGCCCAAGGATAAAAATGGCTTCTGGAATCTTTTAGCTCAGTTTGGTGTTGAACAGTTCTGTGTGGTAGTAGCATAACTGCAGTAATTGGTAGTCTCGCTGAAGCATTTTAGTTATGCACATAAATGTTAAGTTGTGGGAGATACGGCCATGTGATCCTTCCAACATCCGGTTTATCGCAAAAATTTAAGCCATGTTTATGAAGCAATGGTAGCCTGAAAAAAAAAGAGGCTTTTCTACAAGTGCTCGTTAAAGGAGAGTAAGAATGAGTGTAAAGTTTAGCCTTTACAGGGAAAGGCTCTAAAATGAAGAAATAAATCATAATATTGCTATGGGAATAGTGAAGCACAAGCATTGCAGTTGAGACTATGCATGTGGGGAATAGAATGAGTTTGTGGTTTCCTTGTGCTTCTGTCCAGTGCAGTAGGAGTTACTTTCTCGGTTAGGAGAATTTGAAGGAATTACACTGTCTCTAAAAATTTTCTTTCCTTCTAACAGAACCATTTTATTTTTCAGTGTTCTCATCATAGGAAAATAAAAATATTTGCAGTTAGAAGTTATTATTCTGCTTGTAATTTACTCAACTTGGAAAAAAACAGGCATCTTTTGTGCTCAGTCTTAGTGTATTTCCGTTATGTCATCGTGTGTGTATTAAGTATATTAAATGCATTATATAAAAAAAAAGTTTCACATGCTCTGCTTTATGCATGATACAGTTCTACTTTTCCATGTGTTTCTGAATCCTTTCTTGATGTGTGAAATAGCAGAAGCATGAGGATAGGCCAATCGAGGTGTGTGAAAGAAGTTGGGACATAGGGAGAAATGTATCGCTTCATTGGTAATCATTATGATTAAGTTACTAGATTAAGATTATGTGAGCATAACCACTATATATCTTTCCTGTGGAATAGTATAATTAAATTCATGGGAAGCAGTGTTACAAAAAAGGAAATGGTAGTGAGCAATGAGCTGTTAAGATTTTTTGCTTTATTAACAGAAGCTACTTTCTTTAGAGGAATTTCTCTAATACTTGAAGAATATTAGGTCACTTCTGTCATTCTTCACCAGGTGTATCTAACCTTATTTCATGCTGATGTTTTCATTGTGGGGCTAGTGGACTATACTTGTTGAAGCATGGAATAATTGATACGTCTTAATACTGAAAGAGACTTTTATGTTGATACAGTTTGACCCTCTGCCTAATACTGGCCATAAATTTCCCTGACTCAGTCTTTGTATCTAGATCAGAAATTTATGGCTGATATGTACTGTCTTGTTTTTAAAGTGCACTAGTGATAATACCATGATTAATTACATATTTCCTTTGGAAATAAATAGAAGAAGTTACACACACTTTTGTATTTTAGTTACAACTCATGAACATTTGTTCTTTTTTCTTTAACTACTAGATCAGCTAATCCACTATATCAGACATTCACTCTTTTGCAGTGCTTTATAAATTCATGTTTGTCTTTAATAAACTAAGAGCTTTGAGTAATGAGGGGTAATTCCTTTTACTCTAATTTAAGATACTACTGCAGTTGTCCATCTAGCTTCCTACTGAAAGGCACCACCCATCTAATTAGGATGACAAGACTAAATGATGATGAAGGTGAATTTAAACTAACAGCACAAGCTCTGAATTGTGGTGTTGAGGAACTGGCAGGATTCCAACTGCTACCCCTGTTGTAGGGAAGGTAACTGCCAGCAGAGGGGTGGGAGGCAGAGTTGAGGCTGCTAATATCTTACATTGCTGTAGTGAGTGTTCCAAGGGCTTGTGAGGCAGTCCTAAACAGACGAACATTTGGTGTTCTGCTGTGAAATACGATTTCAGATCCTAGGTCTTGTAATTTCATGGAATCTCATAGGTTTTTGGGTGGTTTAACCTTTAACATTTTTGGGTGCTAATTGTCTTAGTTATTAACTGGACACAGCAATTTGTGAGGTGCTTTGCAAATACTGTCAGTAGGGTAATGTGTGTTCAGCTTATTTATCAATAATGCTGATAATGCACCCAACTTTCATCATAGCCACTTGCACCTTAAGACTTGGTGGAAGCTTGTGATTGTCCTCACTCCAAGCTTATACTATCACTTCCCAAGACTATAATTGCCTTCTTTCATGTTGTATTTTTAATTTTTCATATGACAGGGTTAAATATGAGTTTGACTGTGTCTAACCTACCATGTGCTCCAGGCCCTCATCTATCTAGAACTTGGCCTTGCTGTTACTTATAGCACAATTATCATTATCCACTTGCAGATTTTATCAGCAATGGCTTTGTATTCTAGGGGGAAAAAGTCTAGAAAATGTTGACTGATGTTGGGTTGTAAAGAAATAAATCTAAAAATTTTCTCATAAGATACGCTTAATGACTTTCTTCAGCATATTTTTTCTCTGAGTAGATGTTGGATTAACGCTCTACAACCAAACCAAAATGACTGATGTTCTGGTATGAAGAAATCAAAAACGCTCTTCTAGTAGACAGTAAATTAACATGAGATATCAAATATGATTTGTTTCAGTAGTGTACAAGTTTTAGGTTCTGACAAGTGTTTTTTAAAGGCATCAGTATTTTTTTTTCTTGCAATAGTTTTACATTTGTGTCTCCTTTGATGTTTTGCTATATGAATTAATGACGTGAAAATGAAGGTTATTTCTAATGTTGAAGAAGATTTTAAATCAAATACAGGAATAGTTGCTTTTTAATTAAAGAATTCCTCCTTGAGTATCCATTCTAGAATGAATTGTGTGACAATTCTGTTTATAGAAACAGGATGTTTTGTTTTTATGAAATGTGGATTTCTTGGGAGCTCATTTTGAGAAAGTGTTTGTCTGTCTCCGCCCTTGTTGGAATGCAGATGACATCAGATTTTTTTATGTACTGGTGCTACAGCCAGTACATGAAGACCTGTGTCCTGGTTTGGGCTAGGACAGAACCAATTTTCTTTTAGTAACTCTGCTTTTTAGTTAAGTATCTTTTGAGAAGCTGCACTCTGAAATTAACTGCATGATTTTACAGACAGTAGCTGCTTCTAGCAGTGATAAGGCTCGGTGTTTATAGTTAGTGCTGGAACATCAGTAGGAATGGTATGCAGAAAGGCTCTTGCTTATAGTTATCCCTGTGGAGACCAAGGCCAATACTTGCTTCTGCTAACTTTCTTGTGTGCCAGAACTGAAAGAGCGGAGAAGTGGTCACACCTGTGACCCTGCGGTGGGG
>VZSC01006080.1:0-11961 GCA_013398225.1 Steatornis caripensis | reverse complement strand
GTCTGGGGCTTTCTCAGGGTGTGCCCCGCAGTGTCTGGGTGACGTATTCATCATCAGTGGGGGGGGGAGCTCGATATCGGTTTTGTACATATTTATATATTTGTATATATTTCATTATTATTTCTTCCCATTTTTTTAATACATTATTACTGTAGTTAGATTAAAGCTGTTTTAACTTTTCCAACCCATAAGTCTCTTTCCCTTTTCTCTTCCCCCCCACCCATTTTGGGGAGGGAGTGAGTTAACAAAGAGTGTCTGTCGTTTGTTTAAGAGCCAGCCCAGCTTGTGACAACCTGCTTTAGAAGTGTAGGTGACATAAAAGGAGTTGCATGCTAAGCAGTCTTACTGTTTCAGGTGAATTGCTCATATTGATGTCTAGTGATCATATCTAAGGCAATGAAAATCGAGTAGTAGGTCGTTTGGATTTTTACCTATACTATTTAAAAAATTGTAAATGTTTGTAGTGTAGGGTCTGCTTTAGATTCATTTTGTGATCCTTCTAAAACATACCCCTTCAGTTGCCTTTTTTGAAAGGCAAAGCTGCATTGGTCACTTCTTTTGGATCTCTTATCTGTGGTTTTCTCTCACTTTTGATAGTTTTGGTTCACTGGCATTTGATTTTAGTGGTACCTTTTCCCTTCGGAAACTTTTGGTTGAGATCTAATTGCAACTTCACAAAGCCAGCTTCTTTAAACAGACTGTTTGTAAATAAAAAGACAAGTATCAGTTAAAATACGTAGTTAATTTAATAAAGGCCTTATTCTAACTTTGTATCTAAATTTTATGGGATGGTAGGATAACTCAGGACGGAAGGCACCCCTCAAGGTCATCTAGTCCAACCACCTGTGCAAAGCGTCAATTATGAACCTGTTCAATCTGTTCTTGCCAGCTGAAGCGTATTTCATTTAGCTGAGGCATTCCCAAGTATCTTGAACCCCCAGGTATTCTCCTCTTGTGATTTCCCAACATTTTCTTAGTGAAAGAATACCCAAAACTTTGTGGTTAAATTTTGTTTACAACCTTGCTTTGTGTCTTTGCAAAATATACTACTCGGACACCTTTCGTCTGCTGACATATTTACCCATAAACCTACTTGTTGAGTTTTGCTCCAGTTGTGTATTGACATAAATTCTGACTTTTTTTTTTTTTGCAACTGTTACCAAATGCAGACTCTCATTGTTAGTGTCTCTGGGGAATACTGAAGAAAGGACTTAGGTCAAAGAATTTTGGAAGTGCTTCGACAACACTTCAAAAGAGAATGCGGTGGTCTTGGTTATTGTTTTAAACCTCATTCTGGGTACATTGTAGTTTCTCCATTTGCAAGATGTTCATGAGGAACTTGTAGCACTCAAAACTGAAATGCTTAGTAAGAATATTAGGAGACACAGATTTGTTTACGTTGAGATAGCATTGTTTTTTTTTTTTCCTTGAAGTTCTGATAGCAACTGTGGAGTGCCTGTGTTTAAAATTACTAAACTTTTTAAGTAGTATGGTGGTAAATTTTACTTATTTGTTCTGAGTTAACTCCAGTAGGCAGCTATGCCCCACACTCACTCACTCCTCCCCAGTGGGATGGAGAAGAGAATCAGAAGGGTAAATGTGTGAAAACTTGCGGGTTGAGGTAAAGACAGTTTAATAGGTAAAGCAAAAAACTGCATGCACAAGCGAAGCAAAATAAGTTGTCGNTAAATGTGTGAAAACTTGCGGGTTGAGGTAAAGACAATTTAATAGGTAAAGCAAAAAACTGCATGCACAAGTGAAGCAAAATAAGTTGTCAGAGTTTTTCGTGGGTTTTTTTCCCCAATTTAGTGTGCTAAATGCAGGTAGGGTGAAGGCAGGCATAACTGAAGTTATTGGCAAAATCCCTTCTGACTGTACGTATGTGGGGTTTTGCCTGTTCTGAATTTCTAAAACAAATGATATTTTATAGGACTAGGTTATAGGAGCGTAAGGTAGCTTACTGTTGTCTTTGATCTGCGTAAACCTCAGCACAAGTTTATTCAATCTATTTTCTTGGCAAGGTCTCCTGTCACACTGCTGTATTTAGCCTGCTGTCAGCATCTGAGTTTAGTTAATTCAGAATGAGTTTCAGTATGTCTGTGTCACTGTGACTTCAATAGTATAGATACCTCAATAGAATGGTGGCTTTGCAATTATAGCTGTTGCAAGATAGTTATTCTTGCCCACTAGCTAGTATGTATCGTCTTGCATGTTACGTCTTGGTTTTAATTCTTACTTTCAGACTGTCTTGGGGAAACTGTAGTGCTGTATCAGCAGTAATGTAAATAGTAAATTATTAGGATAATTTGTTCTTGTATTCCAGTATCTGGATATTAGAAAATAAACTTCTGATGTTTATATTAACTGATATTTTAATTGCATGCAATGTCCCTCCTATATAACTCCATTAAATATGGTTTTAATATGTGAAAGTTCTCCTCCCTTCACCCTCCAATTAGAGGAACAGAGTACATGATAGAGAACAAATACTTGTTTTTCATACGTTTCTTCTCTTTTGTTTCTTTAGCAAATCACCAGAAACTGTAGCTGTTAAAAGCCAGACAGTCAAAACCTGTTTTCTGCATTTAATCAGATTAAAATTTGCAGGAGAACTCATCTGTAGCAAGGTGATACCAGACTACTTTTATGATTCAGCCATATATTAGTGTAAAATTATTTAGGTAATGAAATACAGAGGACTGTTCTATTCAGCATCACTGTTGTTATGTGGGATTTTGTTTCTTTTTTTGTACGATGATATTAGCTTGAAGAGCAGTAACATATTTAATCAAGTGATGTCTTAGAATGTAATTCTCACAAAACTCTCTTCCATTAATTAAATTTTTCATTCTGAAATGCAGTTACCGATGTTTTCTACTTCATAAAATATTAATGCAACATTTAACAGTATTTCTGTTTTATTTTATTTATTCCCATAATACTTACACATCAAAGGCTGTGAACTTTCCAAATGGTAGATTTCAACTGGTGAGAACTTCCATGTTATAACTGGAGAAGTTCATGAGGAACAGAACAGGCAGCAGGTATATTGGGAGGTGACAGATTTCTACATAATATTTAAATTAGAGTAGCCTTCCAAATGCAAAATTTTTTGTGGTTTCTCTTAGCCTTTGTGGCTAAAGGATTACAAACAAGGAATAACTGTGGTATATTAGGCCACTGGCAAAGTAGTAGCAAATAGAGTTATGGTTTTACTGTCTTAGTTGCACTGAATGGTTTTGAACATGGGTATGGTTAAATCTCCTTTGACTGTCTCTTGCTTTGTCCTCATACAAGTCTGTAAGTTTTAAGGAAAAAGGGAGCACGGTGAGGATAGTCATTTAGTATATCCTACTCTCCTGCATTTGTATGTTTGGTAGCATGTAAGTATTTTCCTTGGGGGATTGCTCTGTCTCCCTTCATTTTCATATGAAATGTTTGCCAGTGTACCTGGCAGTAAATTAGCTGGAGGAAGTCAGTGTTTAAGTAATAGCATTGGACTGCATAATCTGAAATGTTTTTAGGGACTTCCCATTGGATTTCCACTGTGGTAATAGGTAGTTTTTTTAGTAGTTTTGGGGTTTTTTTTAAAAGACACTTTGTCTCTTACGAAACTGCTGTGTAAACACTGAACTACAGATATGCCTGTAGCCATTTTTACTGCGCTTTACTAATTTGGAGCAAGATTTGTAAGTTATGTAGCATGAATCTATTAATTTTGCACAGTGTTTTAGTAGTTAACTTCAAAAGGCACGGTGATTGCATCTGTGAAAGGAGGGCAAGATGAAAAGGCTAAATCTTAGGATAACTGTTGGAAATCGTCTCCCCTCTTTTCTTTAACCTCTGTTTTACAGTAATGAAGCTACTTAATTCACTGAAGAGTTTAGGCTTGGTTCAAATACCTATTGGCCTTCCTCTGACACTGAGGAAAAATGAAGGGAACAGAAGATTGAGCCCACCCTCTCTTTTTGCAAAAAAAGAAAATCTGAGGTGTAACCTGTTGAAAAGGTGGTTACTCTAAGAACTTTGTTTTCTTTTTCACTTGTGCAAGAAAGTGGATCTGTAATTCGGAATGGTTACTTAATAAAGGAAAGTTTATGAAAGTGAGTTGTTTTCATCAATTTTGTTTTAAATGGCTTATGTTACTTGCAAGTGAAACTTGAAAAAGCAGTTTTTATTACCAAACAGTAACTTTCAGCTTGTAACAAAAAGACATTACATTGCACACTTAAAATGCCTTCTTACTGGTAGCTGAATTTATTAATTTATGACTCTATGGAAAAATCTTCTGCTACTTCTATGTGCCTTTTTTGTGTGGAGAGAGCCAAACGATGTGTAATTGCCTACCTGGTATCTTGCTTCAGGTGAAGGAGATAAATATGAAAATCAAAGATGAACTAATTCAAGTTAACAAAATAAATACAAATAGGGTTACTGTAGCACGGTAGCTCTCTGACCAATGTTTACAATATCACATACTTTTAGCAAATGGCAAGAGTCATTGTATAATCAGATTCCCCAGAATGCTAATTTTCATTTAAGAAGAAATTACTTGGCCTATGTGCGGGCTAGTTGAGTCAAAATTTCTGAAGGTTACCAGATCAGTCTTCCCTGTTTTGGTGAGACTATCTGACCAATGTATGTGCTTCATGTTTGCTTTTAAGACTTTGAGGAAAGTTTAAGTTATAGAACACTGTTACCTTTTATCCTTGTTTGATTTGTTTATATATAAATATCTTACTCAATTATAGGCCTCCCTAAGCCTTTATAGGGGAGGTAGGGTACTTATTTGCCAGATAAAGCTACAGTTAAGATATGAGACTGTATTTCCTTAACAGACTATTCCCTGGGGTAACTATCCACATAAAAACACATTTGTTTTTAGTTTCACAATTATATGCAGGCAAAATATTTCAAATTATACTGGCTATTGAAATTACTGCTTACCAGTGTTTTGTATAAAGGAGTTTCTCAAACAAGGATGTACTTTGAATAAAGAACTGCCTCAGTCATTGTGCATTGTCTTCTCATTTGCAGGGATATGCAAGCACATGTCCGTAGACATGTGAGAGAATTATGTATGCACATATACACACGTCAGGCATATGGACTTAAAATTTCAATTTTAATTTTCTTGTAGCTGGGAGGAAAAAAAGTCATGTTTTTATGTCCATAATTTGAAAATTGGAGGTCTTTCTGGTGTAGTCGTGGGAGCTTTTCAGGATCAGTTTTAAAAACAGTGTGATTCACACAGAACTGGTTCAGAGAAGTTGTGTATATATTTCGTTCTGAACTTGGTTGCTACTCGGAGTACCTACTTATGGAATGATGTTATTTTTATGGTAATTTCTGCATGGTCACACTTTTATGTGTTTAGGTAATATAGCATTAGCTATTTTGTTATATAGTAATATATGTTGTATAGTAATCTTACGTAAAGTATGCAGCCGACTGCTGATTTAAAATCAATATTTTCTGTTTTTACAGAAAAAGTAAATACCAGCAGAGTATGAGCACCTCAAAAATCTAAATCTCTTTTATTTTGTTAGCATCCTTGCGCAATTGTTTTTCCAAGTATGTCTGGCTGCAGTTTAGCACGAAAAAATATATTTTGCTTTTCTCTTCAGTTACGATTTTATGATTTCTGTAGATATTTCCATGTAAGTTTTAATGTTGTGTGTATCATTTCCAAGATTGCTTAGAGTCTGAGAGGAGTTACCCATCTAAAACGTATGTGCCAAGGTATTTATGTCTGTCTTTTTACCTGTTTTCTGATTCCTTTTTGATATTATAATAATGTTTTGCCTTCCTTATGCGAAGGAAATGTCTTTGTATTTCAAATACTTGTTTCAATTCAGCTCCTCTGTGTGATGAGGAATACTAAAAGATGGTATTTCAAGTGGATTTAGTACAGTTTTGTGGTTTTAATGCATATAAACAAACATTTTTGTGCCTTCTCTGGGCTGTTTTTGTATCATAACTGCATTTCTTAAAAATCAGTCTCCAGCCACTAACTCTTCCTCTTAGATGTCAGTGGATTAGCGTCACTATGTTACTTGAAGCAAGATGTGTTAATCCCTTGTTCAAGGTTTAAATCTGTGAATCCTATAGAAAAACTGCTTGGAAGCTGAAGCACTTTTGTAATCTGTTAGATTTCAGATCTAACAGAGACAGTTTTTACTGTTGGGGTTTTTTTTGGTGTTTTTTGTTTTTTTAAGCATTAAACCTTGGGGCAGGTGTAATGGATGAAATTACCAGTGAAAGTTGTGTTAGTTATACAGGGTTTTTTATACAGATTTTTCACTTTGATATAACTGTATTGGTTGAAGAGATTTGTCTTATGTATACATTAGCAATTAGCACAGTTTGTAAGAGTGGATCTCAAAAGCCGAATAGTTGGTGCGGGGGCCCCAGTCATGCTATTTTTACAAATTTAAAGGGATTTTATTTATGACTTGTTCTGATGTCATAGACTGACTGCCTTTTTAGAAGTGTATTTTCAAGTTTAGTTGCCTCTAAAAGTTTACATGCTTTCTACCATGCATTATAGCATGGTAAGTGGCAATGGTAAGGAGACTTGATCTTTTGGGTTCCTGATCTGAACTAAAATGCTGCTGTAGACACACTCAATGGATTTTCAACAATCAAGATTTTTTTGTTTTGGCACTCTAGAATGCCTATAAAAGATGCGACATTCAAAATATTGTGCCGAGCATACAAAAATAACCCCTTTCTGTTCTGCTGAAAGAGGAAATTAGTATCTCTGCTGCTGCTTTGAGGGACAGAATGCCTGGAGTAATTCTGATTGTATACTGCACTTTGAAAGATGATTGGATCTTACGCTTTTAGAACTGCATTTAAGCGGCTTACATTTGGACATTGTCCAAATTTTGTTTTAATAAGTAGTGCTGTTCGGGGTGACTTTCTCTCCTTGTTGTACATTAATTCATAAAGAGGTAATAAAATCCGATTTTTCCTGTTCAGAAGACTTTAAATAAGGCTGACCTTGTTTTGAAAGTTAAGTCGACAGGATAAGATAAATTAACATTTGATTATTTAATATGATTCCCAAGATACTTTATTAGTTAGAACACAGACTTAGATTTTAAAATATTTTTTTAAAAAATAAATTTGACAGACAAAAAGCTAATTCACATTAGCTTTAAAGCAGTTAATGAAATCGTCATGCAAAATTAAACTGTCATAATCTTCTTAAAGGTAGTGTTTGGAACATAGCTGTTGCTTTAAAAAGACAGACATGTTTCTAATTCTTGTAATTTTGGAGGGCTTAAATTTTGGTCTGATGCTATGTGGAACTCTCTGTTATGAGTTAGTTGATATGTTGAAAGAATGTTTTGATTATCATCTCCATTTGTTAGGTGATGTGATAGAAGCTCAGCTGCAGCTCCACAGAGGAGCACAGAGACCTTGCAGGAGGGGAAGCCCAAATACTACTCTGTCCTGCCTGCTGCAGGCCCATCAAAGGCCCATCTCCACAAGCCCAGAGGAGCAGAGAGGCACAAAGGCAGGCGAGTTACACAGATCAAAGACTTGGAGGAAGAGATGCTTTCCTGGGAAGCCTCAGCCCCCTTATCCAGCCCCCTTACCCATCAGGATGAGTCAAGGCTGGAGCACCTTTTAGACTGAGAGGTGCTCTGCATTGCAGTATGGGGATCATACTGTGGGCTGCAGGGTAAGAGCATTTCGGGTTTGCACAGGATTTGTTATGGCCTGCTTTGAAGATGAACCAAAGATGGAGAAGGAGAGTGATTTAAGTGATTTGAGGAGGAACATGTATGGGAAAATGGAAGTATTTAGGCGATAAAAAAGGCCAGTCACTTGTAAATAATTTGCTTGTCAGTACACACTCTGAGTGTGCTTTGCATCTGACCAGTCTGTATTATCTTATTAAATTTCTTTCTAACTAATTTCCTGGGTGAGGGACTCCTTATTCTGTGCCCATTCTGTGTACCATTCTGAGGGGGGTGGCCTGAGTGCCAACAACTGGAGTTGGACCATGAGTCAGAGGACCTGTCTGTCTGTGGTGCCAGCAAATGGAGAGACTGAACTGAATGGACTTAAGTGCTAGCAAGCAGAGTTGGATTGCAGGTTACAGGGTCTATGGTGTCAGCGGCTGTAGGGACTGGAGTTGGTGAAACCAGGTGCTGGCCACTGGAGTGGGACCAGGCTTCAGAGTCCCATGTGTCTGTGATGCCAGTGCCTGGAGCAAGTGTGGGGTCTGCAAGTGTACGAGTGCTGGCAAAGATCAACCCCAACTAGCCAGTGAATAGGTGAAATGCTGGGGAGCCATGTGTGTCTGTGTGTCTCTGAGGGCAAGGCCATAGGAGCAGCTGACTGTTGGAAGGATCAAGGAAGTCTGGGCCAGCTGCTGAAGAGACTGTAGGGTCTGGGGGTCTCTAGGGATGAAACCTGTGTATGTGTGCGGTGCTCTAAGGGCGAGACCGCGGTGGGGTTGGCTGTTGGAGAACCAGGTGAGTGCTGGCCAGCCATGTGTGCATGCGCACATGCACAGCCTCAGGGGCTCTTATGTCCACATGCCAGTGACTGGGGAGACTGGGTGTCTGAACCCCTGATGGATCCACATCATGCATGTGTGTGTATGTATGCGTGTACATGTATTTTGTTGGTGCTGCCTGTGTTTGTGTGAGTGCTCTTTGTGTATGTCATTGTTATCTGTGTGGCCAGTTGTGTATATATGCGTATGTGATGCATATGTGTGCTTTGTGTATGTCTGCCTACTGGGGATACGTTTTCTACCTGGCTACTGCTTGGACCTGGGGAATGGGACTGCACTAGCTTCTTTTCTCTTAGGTTGTCTGAGCTGACCTGGTATTTTCCCCTAATACCTTTTTGTTATAGTATACTGATTTTGATATTTCAATATCAGTGCTTTTTAAGGTATATTAATGCAGAAATTGGAGAATATTTGTTATTACAGATACCAAGTATTTGATGGATTGTCTTCTATATTAGTGTTTACTTAAAAAAGCTAGTCTTCTGCGGGAATTGTTAAGTGAAAACAATGTCTTGCATAGACACCAAACACACTTGTAATATAAACGTTCATGAATAGGTGAATGTTTTGACATGGGAAATTACTCAGTGTGAAGAGGCTTTGATTTTGGTAATTTCTGTTACCAATTCACTTTGAAGTGATTCATCGTGTTAGAAAAAGTGATGTTGAATCTTCAGTAGTAGAGCACTGTTTTCAGTTCAGTAAGCAGGAAACATGAGCAAGAATTCACTGATGTGTTTTAAAGCAGGAGGAAAGCAATGTCACTTGAGTATGTGACATCCTTTCCACCATCACTACAGTGCTTTAGAACTGGATCGTATGTCTGTGACAGAATGCATCAGAGAAAAATTCTGCTTTTCCAGGCCTGTTCTTTAGTTACGTAACTTTTGGTCTCTGTTTTTTTGAATATCATTTAACAAAGTATAACATGGGTTACTGAAAATCAGGGTAATATAATTTTGATACAGATGTGTCCCTAACTATGGTGGCTGTATATGCTTTAAGTCTCTCGAGATAGTCCTGATGTTTTAGAAGTGCAGGAATGGAGACCACTGCAATAACCAGGGTATCCCCATGGCTTTGTAAAATCAACGTGTATGTAGACTATGCAACTTCAAAGAAACACCTTTGGTGTAGTGTAAGGTATACAAAACTTTAAACAGTCTTATCAGATATGTGACATTCAAGTGTGTGTAAAAGTTCACTAGGGTATTCCTTATAAATTCTTACTGAAACAAAGGTATGGAAGACCTTTCCCTCTGAACTTGTGTTTCTGAACCTTCCATGCCCGAGAGACTCTTTGAAAGTGTTTTGGGTCTGTTGGAATTTGAGATGGAGGAGATCTTGCACTTAATTTCACTTGGGACAGTTTCTCTAGAACAGTAGTTTCCAAAGTGAAAATATTAATTACATAAAAGCTTGAAAGTGCTTTTCCACTCAAACTGTTTACAGATCCTTGACATGAAACCTGAGGATTTCCTGAAAGAACATCCTCTTTCCTTTGTGACTACTAAAAATACAAGCAATACCCTGAAAAAAACCCCCAAACTCTCAGTGTTAAGCAGTTTTCCAAAGGAGAGCTATACTGTGCGATACAGAGATTCTAGAATGAAAATTTTTGTTTAAGAACGGGACTTTTCCTTTTGCCAGTCTTGCCCATTTCAAGTGATCTTCACAGACGAATGTAAAAGCAGTAGGTGAACCCTGGATACAGGAGGATTAAGTAATTCAAGGTAGAATTGAAGAGGCGTAGAAGAATGAAGGTTTTATGAAAGTTGTATGAGCAAAAAGTAAAGATGTAAAGATGTCAACTCTCCAGTTAGAGAAAAGTTAGACAATAGCAGCTCTGCAGACTGCTGCTTAAAGTGTAAACTTTGTTGAGAAAATTCGTGCTCTTTTTGGAGAGGCTGAAAAACCTTGAGCACCTTGACTGTGTACACATTTATTCCTCTTACTTTTGGTTTAAACCAGCTGAGTAGGAGTATTTCTTTGTACTCATCTAGAATTGCAGTTTTCCGTTCTTACTGCACAAGGCTCATTATTGTTGCAGGGTTTTGCAAGGCTTGCTTCTTGCAGAATTGCAGCTGAACTTCCAATGAGATAAGCTTGTGGAAAGCATGTACAAGAGAAAGGTAGTAAGCAAGCAAATAATTTCTGGAGGAAGTGAAAGACATCTGTCAATTCAAAGGTGAGAGGTGGTAATATGGGCTCGCTGTGGTCCTTGGATGAGAAACATGACACAAACCTGCCTGTTTTTCGTAACTAATAAAAGAAGTCTCTCACAAAAAGATAATTCCTGTGAAGGATTGATTCTGAGAATGATTGTCTCTGCAGTGATGGTTGAACCTTCTTGAAGATGCCTCAAGCCCCTGGTAGTGTCATCTTTAAAAGAATCTGGAACGTTTTTGCTGCAGTGACTGTCTTTGCAGTGTGTTACTCTACTAATAACTGAATGTAATTGAGGACAGTGTGTGAATGATGAGGTTATGTGAATTTTGTCTGGAATAGTAGTGATAGTGTTTGTCCCTGCTAGAATGTCATTGCTTCCTTTAATTTCCTGACTAATAGCTAAGAATCAGTAAATATAGCTGCCTTTTGTGTATTACAGTTGTATTTTAGCTGAAGTTGAGAGACCTTTGCATTGACCTCAGAACTCATGTGATGAGGGTAATTTCAGCAGTATTTTTCTCAGAATTGTTTATATATCAGTAAGCAAGCTTGAGGGAACAAAGAAGATTGAAGGTGGGACATGACTTCTATGAGAGAAGCAGGAGGAACTTGGGAGGCATAATGTAACCAGATTAATTTAACCAAGGACAGTTTTTAAATACAGGTAAATCCAGTTATGTTTTTGAAGTGGAGATAAGCAAATGAAACAGATTGGTCCAGCTCTTCCATGTTGGAAGGAACTTAAGAAACTTGCTGTCCAGGACTGTGAGATGGAGTACTGAGTTGTGACTAGCTTTTGAATTGTCTAAGTGATCTTGTACATATGTGTATTTATACACATCGGAAGCAGTTTTATCTTACACCGTGAGGCACTATTGTGTTTTAAGAAAAGAGCAACATGTTTTTCTTTTGTGACTCTGAATATTTTCTTTTCACAGCTCATAGGTATTTTTATTAGTGTGATTAAATGTTATGTATTTTGTTTTTTTTGTGTCATGGAGTCTTGTCCACTCAAATTCTCCACACACGTATAAAAGAAACCAATCATTATAAATCTTACACTGTTTAAGTGTGTTTTCAGATCATTAATTTCAGTTTATTTCATCACTCTGGACAAAACTCAGTATTTGTTAGGATGTTTGTCTGGAGTAATATTCTACGGGATCTTCTCATGGTTTAACAAGATGGTGATTTTACTATTGGCTTGACTTTCTGTAATCTAAGCATATTAAAATCTCCCTGTCATCTCCTCAGTT
>VZSC01006079.1:26652-46582 GCA_013398225.1 Steatornis caripensis | reverse complement strand
CTCCTTATACCCTTTTCCCTAAACCCTGTATACATCACTCCAACTCGACCCTGACTCAGTTTCCCCTATCAGACCACTGTAAAAATCACTTCTCTCTGTGCACCCCCCCCGCCATTCACTGTGACAGTTGCACCTAAGCACCACCCTGACCCAATTCCCTTTCACAATCCCTTCACACAGTAAGTAATAGAGTGAATCTTGCCATCGAATTCTGTAAAGTCGCGCTTTTTACAAACTCATATTAAAAATCACCTTTCCCTCATATCTGTGGTGGTGATTCTTTGAGCGACTGTTAAACCTTAACCACTCTCTCCCATGACAGCTTCACAGAGAACAGGAGGAAAAACCCTCAAATCCATGGCAGTATCAGCTTGGGTCAGGTGCTGGCAGATCCCTTTGCAAGTGCAAGAGAGGAAGGATGAATATTTCTTGTAAGGCATTTCATCAGCAAGGAGCTGCAGAGGATCCGATGCTCCCCTGCCTCCTCTGCCCAGGATCCAACACTTGCACAGGGCAGAGCGGTGCCTGGCTTCTTAAATCACTGTGCTCCTGCCAGAGCGGGTTTGAGAACTGGCCATGGCACTTTGCAATTGCTAGAAGTTGGGTTTTAGTCCTATGGTTGGCCCTTGGACAAAACTCCTTTAGATTTCAGGAAGAGTTTGTTCCTGGGGAGGGAATGTAGCACGGGGCATTTGTTAGTGCTACGTGTCTGCCAGCCAAATGAGGCTCAGTACCTCCAGTTTTTGGGCAGCAAGAAGCACAGAAATCCATGCATTCCCTTGCATTTCACACAGCTTTTGAGTTTTCCTCAGAGCTGCAAACAGAGGCAACATCAAGGGATCTCTGCCTTCATGAGCTTTCGTAGTTGTAGTGGTAGGCTTGGGAGTCAATCTTTATGTGCTGTAATGTAGCAGCAGCAGAGTGTCCAAGATCTAGTAAGTCTTGCTTCTGTAATGTGCCGTCCTTCACAAGCCATGAGTCCCCTGGGAAGATCGCCTGTGTGTCATTGTTAGCCCAGGGCATGAGATCAAATAGCCTTTTATATAGCTTTAACCTTCCAGGTGTGAACATCCACTTGGTCTCTGTGGTGTCTGTGTAAGGGGGGGGTACTCCACTGCTATTCAGAAACGACCACTCACGCACATCTGTGATCAGCTGATCCTCCACTTGCAGAAAGCACTTCTCCATAACTTTTCTGTGGTGTCCACTGGGGTCTAACAGATGGCTTGCATTCTGGATCACTGAGCAACGGGGTTGGGAGAAGGCAGCTCTGAGGGAGAAACCTCACACTGTGGGCTTGCAATTGTGCATAAAGTTGTGTATTTGTGTTGGCACTGAGGGACACCCACGGAGACCCCAAATGATACTGTCACAGAGGAAACTGCAGAGATTTCCAAATCACAAGTAACTTCAAGCACAAGCTTGCATTCCTTCCTCCTGCTCCCTCAACAGGCAAAGGAGGAGGGGACTCACGGGAATGCAAGACTTTCACAAGCATAGACAGCAATCCACTAACAGAGCTCCTGCCTGCATGCGTACTGCCAGACCAGCATTTTACCATTGTCCCTGGAATAAATACCACTCTTCAAATCCTGCAGACTCCAGCTTTTTTACTAGAGGATCTTCGTTAGTGAATGCTATATGGGCTGATAAACATTTCTGCACCTCGTTATTTGCTGCTTCGGGATAGAAGCCTGCTTGGAGCTTCATTAACAAAGATTATCATTGTGAACCATGACTAATTCCTCCCAAAGCACTTCCATCTCTCATGATCATTTTTAAGTTTAAAAATAAATGCCAGTTGCCCCTCTTTGCTGGAGCTTGTGCAAAGTACAATGACAGCCTGATAAGATTATTGCTGGGCTGATCACATGTTGATTTGTGTCCGAGGTTCCAAAAGGGGCTTTATTTCGCTTTACAGATCAGAGAATAGTTTCTTCAAGTTTTACAGGAAATAGAAAAACCAAGCTTGCCCTTATGCTGCCATACTGACTTGCTTGCAGGAATGAACTTCATGAATTTGTAAAAATGAAGGGACCAAAAAACAAACAACCATTAACTCACTTAAAACAAGACAGCAAAAACTGTGACTTGCACCGGTTGGAGCTTGCAATGCTCATTCTTAAGTTTCAGTTTGCAGTCACCATTATCCAAACCAATCTAGATATAGAAGGAAAACAAAGTCATTTTTCCTCCCCACCTGCAAACCACACTCTTGGGCTTTATTTTTCTCTTGTTATTTAAAGCTGCAACATACACAGCCACGTACAGAGGGTTAAGCCAAGCAGATTTTACAGTCCTGGTTTAGCTCAAGTTCTCCACTGTCTGTCAATACAAGGAGGGTTAAATTTGGGTAAAAGAGGAGCCCCACACTGTCTGCAACAGCCCAGCTAATAGTAATTGAGTTATCTGTATTTAAAGTTACTGTGACCAGGCTGACTGATACCAGCAGACAGGGCAGTCTCTGTTTTAAGATGCCCTTCAGCACACATTCCTAGCAAGTCTTTAAGAAAGCCTCTATGGCTTAAGGAGATCTTCATGTTCAGCTGACAACATTGAAAAGAAGCATGAGGCTTATGGATATTTCTTACTGGCACCCATGGGAAGGGACATCTCCACTTTTGAAGTAGCTGGTATTATGCCAATATGAAGTCAAGCCTGGCATCTGTTGCAGTAACTTGGTAGCAACAACTACGGAGAAGAAGGAGCTTGAACTCTAAATGAAGAAATAACAAAACCAGCAAGATTGTGTTTTTCTTTTCAGAGCACAGATAACCAACAGGGTGCTGTGTTGCATCAACAAGGGCATCACCACCAGAGATAAAGAAAGAAGTCACTGTCCCACTCTACTCAGCGCTTGTCAGCCCACACTTGGAACGCTGTGTTCAGTTTTGGTCCCAGCTGTACAAAAAGCTGTGGCCAGCCTGGAGAGGGTCCAGAGAAGGACCACAAAGATGATCCAAGGACTGGGAAGCCTGCCATATGAGGAAAGGCTGAGAGAACTGGATTTGTTCAGCCTTGAGAAAAGAAGGCTTAGGGGAGACCTCATCACCATGTTCCAGTACTTAAAGGGTGGCTACAAAGAGGATGGAGACTCCCTTTTTACAAGGAGGCACATGAAAAGACGAAGGGTAGCGGTACAAGTTACTCCTGGGGAGATTCTGATTGGAGACAAGAGGAAAAAAATTCACAATGGGAACAACCAGCCATTGGAATCATCTCCCCAGGGAAGTGGTGGGTTCCCCAACACTGGACACTTTAAAGGTTCAGCTGGATAGGGTGCTGGGCCATCTTGTCTAGACCATGCTTTTGCCAAGAATGTTTGGACCAGATGATCCTTGAAGTCCATTCCAACCTGGTATTCTATGATTCTGTGAATCCATGAATATGTTTGGTTACTCTGAAAGAACGTGAACCCACTGGGCACGGCTATAATTCATTGTGTTCCTAGGTTTGTGATTAAAAAACAGATTTAATGGAAGCCTCAGTCTGATCCAAGGCAGACTGAATATTCACATCTTCCCACTCCAATCAAGGCAAAAGTGGAGGTTGGGGAATGGAACTCTTAAAGATATTTTTCTTATGCAAGTGGTTGTTTCAATGTTTTTGAAAGACTTCAGTGATTTCAGAGCACCAAACAAAGAAATGCATATCTACTCTGCTTTGCTATTGCTTTTTTAGACTATGTTCATGTTTTGCATAGGTGCATCAGACATCTGAGTGCCTGGCTTGACTGCAGCAGGATAGCAATATGAATTCACATGATTGAAAGAGATTCAAAAAGGCTTCTGTAAAGAATGGTAAAACTGGAAATAAATATTCACTGTTTCTTTGGGAAACTGGTTCATGGTTCCTCTTCCTCTGTCCTCAGATGCCATCTCCTTCTGTTTCCCACGGATACAGAGATGACTATGTGGGTTGAGTGACCTTGTTGTACATAGGGCTCACTGCAAAAAGCCTGAGCTTGAACACCTCTGCCAAAATCTGTGATGTTTAATCTAAACTTTCTGGTGTTTGCAGAGGTAGATATCCCCACTTGCAAACATGAATAAAACAAGAAAAACTTGTTTTCTCCAACTAATTAATGGAGAAAATAAAACCATTTCAATATAAAATTTTTAAAGACATCTAAATCTTTCTCCTAAAGTCACAATCTTCCTCTGGGGTGGCAGCTGTGAGGCTTTAACCCTCCCAACATAACCTTCACACATTTCCAGACTGTAAAAATCCTGCTGGATGCCAAGGCCTCATTGTGCCGGATGGACATAGCACAGCAACCTGTTTCTCTTACTTGCTCCTTTTTTACCAACACCTTGTGCCCCTTGCCACCACCTCAGCTCCTATCAAAGCTTTGCACTACACCAATACCTGCAAAAGCAAATCTTGCTGACCACCAAACAGGTTCTGTTATCTAAGCCCTCAGCAGCAGATATGTAGTGCTATAACCTAAACATAACCTCTCAAGTTTTAGGAGGCTCTCAGACTGCTTCTGCTCTTCTCATGTACTTTGCAAAATAGCTCTTCACCAAGTTTTCTTACCCGTTTTTCCCATTTTCTTTTGATTTGCTCATTTGTTTACTTTCTCTGGGGTAAGCCTTTCTAACGCAGTGCTGGAGGCTGTTACTGGAAGTGAAGCTGATGTTCAAGCACATTCAGATGATTAGCTGGCTTGGAGTTCTGCATCTGCTACAACTGCAAACTTTTCTCCACTCTGATATTCCTCCCTTTTCTCAAAAATAATTAAAAGAAAATTCTTTTCAGCTCAGTTCTTTCTATTCATCTCCCTTTTTCTCTGCCAGATCTACCTCTTCTTTTCTGCCCTTCTTTTCTCTCTGAAATATTGTTTTTTTTCTGGGAGAGCAGCTGGGAGGAGTTGCTTTCCTCTTAGACCTTAGCATTTATATCTTGGTGTTCTCAGAGACTGGCAGGCATCTCAGGGGAAGCTGTTTGCACCAAGAGAAAGAGCAGTCCCTCCAGCCTAAGTGTGGTCAAGGGCTTTGCTTATCCAGTGGGCACTTGAGGCTTGGCCCTCAGTAGCTCCCAGCCTGGTGCAATGGAGCAGACTGTTTCCATGCACACATGCCACATTGCAGGCTTGTGAAGGGTTTCTGAGATAACGCTGGTTTGATGAACTGGAAAAAGAGAAAAAGGCTGATGTGATTCTGAAATGATGTCTCTGATGAGCTGGTGGAAAATTTAGAGCCAGGTCTCAGGTTATCACCTGGTTGAGCTCTTCCACATGGCAGAGATGGGTAGCAGTGACTCCTCCGAGTCTCTGTTACAGGCAGCAGAGCTCTGTTTTGCATGCAGTTTTGGAAAGCATTCTGGTAGGATGCTGGGCTTTATGCTGCTTCTTTGCAGTACATAGTGGAAAGAGCAACCAACATTTCTTCCAAGAGACCTCAGAGGTCCGAGGGGATGGTGGGGTTGTGGTACAATCTCTTCCTTCCACTCAGCAGATGTTTAGCAGGTAAGCAAAACGCTGGGTTGGTGAGGCTGCTGGATGTGGGCATCAGGCTGCATCAGAATACTTAGGTGAAGATGCAACTTCATGTGGTTCATCTCTCCCACACAGCAGAGCCATGTACACTAGCCCTGTTCCCACCTAGGTCTTGTTTTCACTCTTCTTGGTGTGCAGCACAGCTGTGGTGTCACCTCGGGACCCCAGATGTCTGCGAGATCGAACCTCTTGTTGCTCTGGAGATCTTTGTGTGCACAGTGACCACTGCAGTGCTGTCAAGGTACCCCAACCTTTGACACTATGCTGCTTCAATGATGCCTGATTCCCTGGTTCATTGAAAGCCACTGGACTCATTAAAATAAGGCATCACGGATGGTGTGCTGCTCATTGGAGACCTCTACCCTCAGAGCAGAGAGAGGACAGGCGAGGGTTGTAGTGAAAGTTGAAAGTCAGGTGCTGAAGTATTCCTCCCTATATCAAAAGGTGTGATTTCACCATGCTGCAGAGCTGGAGCTGGAAGCAGCAGGGTTTGGCCCTGCTCATTGCCTCAGCCATTCTAGACCTGCCAGCAGCAGCAGTGTGCAGATGCCTGAGCATCTCTCGAAATACCATGTCAAAGACAAAACAACTGCAGACAGTTAGCTTGCACTGTGAAAACATGGGCATCAATGCAGGCAGAGAGGCTCTGTGCCCTTGCACGTGCCCTAGGAACCATATTACGAACATGAGTGATACTCAGTTGATATCGGCACAGTTGTGAGCTCTCACACCTCCAGAGCAAGCCAGTTCCCATCCAGCTGAGGAAGCAGCATGCCCTGCAGTGGGGTAGTGCTCCTGTGTCACGAAGTTGGCTGTTGACAATCTGGCACAGAAATTCTGCCCTCCTCAGGCAGTGTGATCAGTAGGTTGTTGAGGATTTTTATTTTTATGCAGCAATACACCACTGCATATTGTTCCCTGGTCAAGCTACTCTCAAGACTAACTTGTACTGGTACAGGCATAAAGGTGTCCTGTTCTTGTGGCAGCTTTTCTGTTCTGATTTTTGCTGTTTAGCTATTGCTGTGATCTAAGCCTGAAGGTCCTGAGCCGCCCACAGGTCCAGCAGAGCAAAAGGAAGACCCTTTTTTTCCACAAGATCATGGGAGGAACACTGATCAACATGTGTGTGTCCAAACTGGACTAGAGCAAGAGTATGCAGAGGGTTTCCCATCCATCTGCCATAGCAGGAACAGCACAAGCATTGGCTTAGCTGGCAGCTTTTCAGCTTGCTTCCAGCAGGAAAACTCCAGCACCCCAAAATACTGGCTTTAAAAGAGGCTGTCGCCCTCTCAGATATGACTTTCTGGCATGTAGGGATGACATAGAGCCTGTGCTTTTGCTAAGAGATGCCAAAAGGGATCCACACACACAGCTTTGGGATCAAACACCAGGAAGATGCTCTTTCCTCCACAGCTGGGTAACTACACCTTCATACAAGCAAAGAGCTCTGCAGTGGCTTCACACACAGAGATTCACCCCTCTCCATCTTCTGCATTTGAGTTGGCAAAGGAAAGGCAATAAAGTCACTCTCATGATGGTAGTGGGCAATTTAAGGCTTGAAGCTGTCCAAAAGAATTAGTGTGGACCACGGGTCCCACTAGCATAGTATGCTGTCTCTAGCTGGGGCCATAAACAGGTGTCCAGGAATCAGCAGCAACTTACTGCAGTAAGTTATACAGCATCTCCCCTGAATTTTCTCCCAGACTTAAACTTTTTAGCTTGAGGCCCTTCCCGGAATGGATGTGGTTTCTGTCTTTTTTGTAACCACCAAAGAATGTATTTCCCAGTCTTGACCAGTCTCCTAGTATCGTAGTATGATTTTTGTTGCGGTTTTTGAGGCAATATTACAGCAGCTCAGTTACACTGGCCCCACATCAGATAGATGTATGACAAATAAGGCTGACATGCTTTGCTGAGGACTAGCCAAAGTCTCTGCAGCAGTGGTCCACTTTCAAGTACACAATGTCATTGAGGAAGGTGGTGTTAAGTTGATAAAGTGTTCTTATTTTCTTCCATTTCCAGGTACTTTGGTTCACCTGGTTACATAGCTTATTCATGTATATTTGCCCTTAGCTAGCTGTGAATTCAATTTATAAGGTAATCACAGCACTGCAAATATCACCTTGTTGTGCGGCTGTTGCCATTACATCTACCTGCGGCACGTGGGGCTCTTGCACAAATGTGGCAGTGGCCTTCAGGTGATGGCACCAGCAAGAGAGAGAAAGAAACCATACAGTGGTAATGGTTTCCCTTTGCACTGGTCGTGTCTATGACAGCCTGTGAGGAAGCATTCACCCACCCTGCGAGGAGCCATATTCCCTGCTTGCCTTTGGACCTGGCTGCTGCTAACTTCATTGGGTAGCCTGGGGCAGCTTCTTCCTACAGGAGCGTAAGCTTTGCCGGAAGGAAAAATGGAAACATAGAAACTGGGCAGTTTGAACAAGGCCACAGATCAACTAGAATAACTGGGGGAGAGAACTGAGGTTACCAGTTTAGAAACCTGAGCCACCACATCATCCGATTTACTACTCTGGTACTACCAGCACAGGCATACAAATCTCCCAAAGGTGCATACTTGCGGTGAACAGCTGTTTTCCAAAGGTTTTCTGACGGAATTACCAAAGGAGCTACCCATGGTACACCATGTCATGGTGTTACGGGTGCAATTGTCCTGTTTGAAAGGCAGTAGGACATGGTACCCTGGAAAGCGGTGGTCCTCAGCTCAGCTGATACTTCTGTCTTGCTCCTGAGCTGTCAGGTGAATTGCTACATTGCTATACAGATGAGGAATCTGTGTCAGTCCTGGTTCGTATACAAGGCTTTGAAGCCCTGTGGATATTGTCTGGTGGCTACTGGTCATACTGTGCAGGGGTGTGACTAGCTGAACGTCCAGCAGAGGGTACACAGGCATGTCTTTACCTGCGAGAGAGGTGTGTCTGAAAGTCGTGTCTCGAGCAGCAAAGACTTGCCCTGCTTCCATTTATGCTGCTGGTACAAAGCTTTGGAGGTTGGTTTCAGCTGCATGGGATGACCTGTGTGACCAGGAATATCTCCGGAGGCAGACCCAAATACACATTGGGTCTGTGGGGTATTCTCTAAAAAAAAAAAAATCCTTATTTTTATCTTTACGATAAAAAGCCTGTGCTATAAAAATCCCATCTTTCCCAAAAGTGTTTACGAATGCTTTTAAATAAATCTGCTGTTCCCACAGGCTATTTTCTTATTTTTCTTCCCTTAAAAACACAGCTCTGTGAAGGTTTCATTTGGGGATTTCTTCTTATTGCACCCTATATTTTGGCTACAAACTTATACCAAAGCAAATGTGGCTGTGGAGGAATTGGGGGCCAGTCTCAGTAGCAGGGCAATGCCTTGAAGTTACGGGAATTTACATCATTGGGGATGAGCTTGGCCCCAAGTACTATTTCCTTAGGATTTCTTACTGAAAACCTGGCACCCACCCCAAGCAAACCTTGTCGGAGGCACAGCCAGATGGATGCAAACTCCTAACACTGCGACAGCTGGAGGTGGGGAAGATTTCCCTGCAGTTCTGCAGGGCAAGGCATTTGGGTGCACGCTGAGAGGGGACAGTGTGTTTTGATCCTCTGAGCTGCCCCAGCCCTGATCACTTTGCCAGCAGCTCATCCATTGACCACCAGAACGAATGCAGAATTGAAATATGCTGATGCACTACAAGCACCCACAGATCAGTGATACCTGTGTGCATATAAAGGCACATTAGACGTACACAAAGACACTTCAAATATCATCTCCCAGCACATTTTGCTTCCCCCAAGTTAGGTGACTATTCTTCCTAAAGGCAACATGCCAAACACCTCACTGGAAAGTGGTTGCATAGGAGTGTGTTTCTGCTCCCTGATTTTTTGTTCAAACGGCAGTGCCTGCTGTGGTTTTCCTTTATATATATTGATGTTTCACCTGCAAACATGGATTCACAGGAGGTGGCACACATCCTCTTCAGCATTCATGTTAGCTATCAGCTTCATCTGTATGTGCTGCCCTTGGTGTTCAACTGCTTTCTTTGGTATATTATTTCGAAAATAAGGAGGAATGTGGGTTGTTTTCACTTGTCTCTTCTTCTTTCACTTTTCCTTCATCACTCTATCTTGCCAAATGTCTGTCAGCTGAACTGCAGTGCTTTCTTTCAGAACCCGCAAGGATATTTGGGCAAACCCTCAGTAGGCTTTTTGCCTGAGCTTTCATGAAGTGACCCCCAGATCTAGCCCCACCTTGTTTTTCAAAGAGATCAATCAGTGTTTCGCATATGGTCATACCAAAACTTGGTGCCAGGACCTAGCTAACAAAAATAAACCTGCTGCTTACAGATCAGTGGCAGCACTTATCTTTAATGCAAGAGGCTTTTATATTTGATGTTAACCCGCAGGAAAACTGTAACACTTGGCAGAGGAACATAATTCATGCTTGGTGCACAAAATTCAGAGTGCTTTGCCCTAGGAACAGATTTTGCCTCAGGCACGTTCCCTTCAGAAATGCAACCTGGCCTTGTGATCAGCAGCACTGCAGCAAACTGTTCTGTTTGTAAGTCATTACAGGTGTATTTTATGGTGGAGTGCTCAACCTCCAGTCCAAACTGGAGATGCCCCGTTTCTCTGCCTCCACCCCAGGGCAAGTTGCTGTACATATGATGCCTGCTCAAAAGAGCTGGGCTGGTAGAGAACAAGGAGCAGTGGTGTGCCCAGGGACATCTAAACCCACCTGTTGTAGCCTGTTCATTTTCCTACCCACTTGCAGTAGCTGCAGCAGCAGCAGGAAATGTACTGGAGAACAAAATTGCTGATCTAAAATGTAAGGGAGACCACCCATTAAGAATTATTCACTTCTGACCAATTTTAAGGCAGATCTGAAGCAGGCTGCAGATCTGGTTGTGTCTATCTGCACCTCTCTGGTTTTGGTTTCCCCAGGGGCAGGCTGTGGTGAGGTGGCACTAAGCTGAGGACAGTGCATGTACCCCTGGAGCTGGGAATAAGAAAGAGTGGGGCACAACATACAGTCACCGTTTGGTGTGGAAAGGCCTAATAACTATATAATAAAAAAAAAAAAGAAAGATATTATAGTGGACAATTAGAACAAACCACGAATATCAGCTCTTCTTGAAGCTAAAGTTAACTCTGCGTTTGGTTCAGAGGTAAGGAGGATCACTGAATCTTAAAAGCAGGCAGATGAGGAACAAAATCACATCTGCTGTTCATTCTGCTTTCACTGCCATGTTAGGACGAAACCCCTTTTTTAGACTCTGTGGAAAAAAGAAAGTGGCTATGTTCTGGGTGTTTTCCAGTCTTAGCAACTAGCCAAGCCTCGCTTCTTAAACATCAAAGCTTTTTACTAACTTCCACACTGTTCTTGTTAAGTAGGTCAGAAACATTATACCCACTCTCTCTTCATCTTTTTCTCTCCTCCCTCTCTTTTTTTTTTTGACAGCAAGTGAAAGAATAAACAGACTTCTGCTTGCCGTATTAATGCAATTCCACTACCCCAATGTTGGTCACTATCCCCTTTCTCTCACCCTTTTTCACAATCACCTGTTTGTTTTGTCTCCTCCTGTGCACAAGAAAATTATTCTGAAAGAGCAAAATACTATAGGTAACTTGATTTCCCCAGCTTAATCAGTCTTACCTCCTCAGAAATTCATTTTTCCTTGCTCAGAGTACTAGATCTTACTGTACCACTGACGTATGGAGGTGACACCAACACTGTGGTTCAGCCATGCAACAATGACCTGGTGTGAACTGGAAAGAAACCTCTGAGCAAAAGGATGTCGTGGGCAGGGAAGGTTCAATGTCTGACTGATGCTTCTGAAAGGAAATGGTGGGGTTTGCTTCATGGCATTGCAACCCAGTCCTGCTTTCTGTCCCTAGCTGTGCTCCCAAACCACTACACTAAAAACTGTGGTGAAGTGGGGAGCAGTTAACTTTGTCCCATGGTATAATTCTTCTCCCATTTCACAGAGATTTGTTCTTGTAAAGTGCACTAAAACCCCTACACAGAAGAGCAGGGTTTCTTTTTCGAGGGAAGTGGCATTTGCTTTGTTTACCTAACAAAGTTTAAGAAGGATCTCCCAGGGGACTGCTAGTTGTTCGCTGAGGTCCCTTCCCATCTGGTCCACACTCCTTTCTCCCCGTCTGTCCCTATCAGGGCTGTGAGCACTGCAGGGCAGTCACAGGCTGCTCAGCTCCTCCTGCTGCCATGGCACACACAAACACCTCTGCATTAGGGTAGCTGCAGTTGAGCTGAAAGGGTATTTCTTGCTGTTGGCAACCACAAAAGCTCAGATTTTGAAAGCCATTACACGCAACCTGCCCTTTTCTTGCAGCCCATTTCTGGACCTGATGGAAAGCTCTTTGCTCCTTTCTCACACAGAGTTGGCCACTGCCCAGGGCTGAGCTGTAACAAGACACGGTATATGTGCTGTGTCTGCACATAGATACAGGATCAGGTACGTTGCAACATGGAAAGATTAAAAGAGGGTCCAGAAATTTCCCCCCAGAAGGTTTGCTTTGCTGTCCCTGTGCATGAGAAGCTGGAACCTGGCTGGGTTAGAAAACACACCAGGAACAGGACCAGCAGCAAGGAAGACTCTGCGGTGAGAGAACGGAGAGTAAAAACCCCCTTGAGAAAGAGATTTTGAGGCAGGGGCGAGGAGGATGTTTAAATTGATGTCTAACTGACACTACAACCTGCAGACAGTGGTGGGGTTGCTGAGGTCTGTATAACAGGTGCTAAGGTCTCAATACCGTGAGAGAATGGGGCAAGCAGTTTCCACTCGAGGGGAGATTAGCTATCCTTAATGCCTGGCTTCAGTTGCATGACAGTCCTCATTTGATCACAGGCTGCAGCTGAAAGCAAGGGCTTTGGGGAGACACCTCCCCTCCACACTTCCAGCCTAGGGGTCCTTCTACCTCCTCATGCCAGCTTCAGTGCCCAGAGCCCTTTTGCCTTGCTAAGGCTGCAGAAAACTACCCACCTCTGGCTTGATGTCCTTCAGGAGTACTCAGCAAGCAGAAATCAAACAGCTTGCCTGACAAGACCAGCTCTTGGGGAGGGGTGCCTTTTTAGAAACATGCAGAAGCTTTTATTTGTTCAGACAAGTGCCTTCTCACTTTTATTCTAGTGATCTTAACTATACCCTTGCTTTTCAAACAAAAGAGTTTTGAGTCACAAGAAGTATATGCTTTTTGAGTCTCTGATTATTTTGGGAGCAGCCCAACACCATGGATGACATGCAGTTAAGATCTGGTGCTTTCAGGGAAGGTGGGATGGTCTGGGGTTCTCCCTCTCCCATATCGGATGTTTGGAAAAATAATAGCTATAGGACAGTGATGACATGGTTTGGGAACAAATTTTTTTGTGGGTCTCTCACAAGACCGATGCATACACAGTGAGTCCACTTCATGTGCTTCTCTCTGGGACAAGCAAGGGCAAAGAAATGCATATTGAAGGTGAGCCCCTCAGCATACACTCGCTGTGATGGTAACACACTAGGGTGCCCACATGCACTCAGTGTAGATAGGACCTCTGCCAGCAATGAATCCTCTGGGATCTGTCACTTTTCCTCCTTTACTGGTGGGGTCTCAGTGTCAGCTTGTGTCAATGATGGATGCTGAACCATGGCCGCTGACTTCTGATGTAACCATCCTTGAACTCATCGTCTTTCCCACTGCAACAGCATGCATGGTGTTTGGACAGCCTTAGTTTGGACAGTTTGGACAGTCCTTAATTAGCAGCCTGGGACAATTCACAATTAGGTTGTAATTTTGCCCTGCTTCCTGTACTTGACTTCTAAAAGGCCCGAGTAACAAAGCCCAAGCGGCAGCAGGACACACGTCTCCCTGGCTTCACAATAATTAGCAAGTTGAATCAATGAAGTCTGGTTTTGCTCATTAATCCGTCTAGTGGTTGAGCTACTCTGTGAACACTGTGATGGCTAATATAGGCTGAAAACGTTGCCAAGTGGGGAGTGTGTGGAGAAGAAGGACCCTATAAAATTGTTTATTTTTGTGAAAAGGATAAGAACTGCTGTTGCCTGGGCCCTCAGCTGCTTGGTCAAACGTAATCAACACTAGCAAAATGTGCTAGAGAAGGAAGAAGCATAAATGTATCTTTGCTATTGTGTTCATCCAATGGTAGATAGTAAAATGAAAACTCTCCTCCTTTTCTTCCTCTTCTCCACATGGGAAGATACTGACATTATTTTGCTTTTCGTGCTCTTCATGCTGTTATCTGCAGGTTTACTCCCTGGTATGAGCATCTTGCTGTGCCTGGAGCCATTAGCAACCCCTCCCCTGCACCTGCTCCGGGGCATTTGGGTGGGATTATCTCCACAGGTTTGCATTGCTTCACCTGCAGAGAGGTAGTGGGACTGTCTCTCTAGCATGTTTTATCTATGCACAGCAAGGGAAAACAAGCTGGTCAGGGGATGGATTTACTTCGTATTTGTGGACAGCTCACGTTTGTGTTAAGGAAGTTCAGCAGCAATGCTCTGCGTACTTCTGCAAATGCCGTGACTGCAGAGAGCACGCGTGCTGAGCAATACACTCTCTCTTCATCCTTTTATGAGCAAAGTAATGGAAGGCTTTCCTCTAACGAGTCACTGAAACAAAGATGTCAGGTATATGCTTGCAAGACACTGTTCTGCAATGATCAGTAGCTTGTGTAATCCTTTTTTGTAGGTTTCCACATAGGAGAAGGTGTGGGCTGTCTAGTGTTTTGTCGGCTATCAGGGCTTTTAGAAAAACTCTGTGTGCAGTGGCAGAGACCCTGTCACATAGGCCATGCTTTCTCCCTTTTGGGGATTTTCTTGGGTTTTGAAATACACACGAACCAAAGGGCAGACTGGAATAAACTCTGGGATTCAAGAACCTGCTGAGAAAACAGACAAAGAAGCTCCTTCAGAACAAAGTAAACAGGTCTAAATCATGGAGAAACGATGGCCCTAGGGCAATGATCTGAAAGCTGTTGCTCTGCAGACCCTCCTGCTCCTGGGACCTTCAACATAGTTGGGTTTCCAATGCAGACAGGGTCAACAGACAATTTGTACTGAAAGCCTCTCTGTGCCAGAGCCCTTTCCTGAGCCCCATCCCCATCGAGGGCTCTGTGCCATCTCCCTCATTTTACAGAGCTTCTGCAGCTCCCACTGACACCGCCGGGCAAACCAGAGATGGCAGGCATCAGAGGGCAGTGTGGGGGACGGATGGTCCAACTGCTCCTTTGATGATACTGACCTCCTTTGCCTGTCAATGACCCATGTGGGATTCTCCTCCACTTTCTGCTTCACTGGTAATTACTTAACAAGCAAAGCAAACCTCCAAACAAACCATTTGCTCCATGCCATTGTAAACAGTTTTGGCTGATCAGTCAATTTTCTTTTTTTCCCCAGCAGCTACAGAAGCAAAAAGAGAAACTCAGAGTGGCAATGCAGGTCTATGAATAGCTGAGCTCAGGGAATAGAGGACCAGTTTTCTGGAAGCTGTCTCCTCTCCATAGGACTACTGTGTCCTAGGCATGGCAGAGAGCTTAGCACCCTTTCCTGGAGCTTCCCAGGAGGCCACCAACTCCATCTGTTTGCAGCTGGGTTTCTTCAACATCTCTTTTGGGAAGTATTTTTCTACGTGGCGCACCCAGAAGAGCAATGGGAATGCCCTGTGGCTATCAGCAGCCAGCCTCTCTTGTCCCCTGAGCACTGCTCCCCAATGCTGTAGTGGAACATTGAACAAACGGTTGCTACTTCGGCTTTCCCCAACCTTCCCCCAGTTCTGCTTAGCTCCCATCACGGATGAGAGCTGGCGGTCTATCTTGGGTGGGGACTTACTGCTGCTTGGTGCTACACAGCTTTATTCCTTGTCTAGGGGCTCTAGCTATCACCACAGCATAGTTCAGCGTTGTAGAGCCAGTGCATTTAGTTGCTGCCCCTGCTTGAGCCTTGTAAGCTGTTCCCTAACCTCTAAACTTACGAGGAGAGGCAAGGAGAAAACTGTTCCCTTGAAATTATTTAAACCCTGCTGAAGATGGCAGCCATTAATCTAAGGGGGCTGAGGAAAAAAAGAAAATGGAGGGGCTTGCAGGGACTTGGATAAAAAAGACACAGGCTGTGGAAGGCCAGTGCAATCAGTCACTCAATGTCTCACTGACCAATTTGTCTTCATCTCAGCAGACAAACTGTCTGCACCAACAGTTATACTTGGGCCACAGCCACAGTCAGCAGGATGAGAAGCAAGAGAAGCAAAAATGCATGGTATCTGGAAAAGAAATCAAACACATCTACAGGAACTGAGCAGAGACTATTCAGATAGCAGCACAGGAGCAGTGTGTGGGAGGAAAGCAACAGACACCAGAGGTATTAGCGGGATGATGCTCCTGCAAAAAAGGCAGTGTTGTAGGATGGATGATAAATGTCATGCCCCAGCCAAGGAAGGTCACTTTCACTTTAGTACTGGGTATGTCTCAGCTGCAGTAACAGGCACAAGTGAGAGAGATGTGGTGCATGGAGAAAAAGCTAGCTGGAAGCAAAACCCACTATATAGAACCTTTAGAAACATACAGGTAGACTTTCAGACAGGAAGGCTGAAAGAAGTCCTCATTTACCAAGGAGAGAGAAGATGAGCACTGTCTTTACTGGTTTTCAGTTCTGTATGAGGACACAAATCCGTTCTTCCCAGGGCCTCTTAGAAGTTAGACAGGTAATGATCAGACTCATTTGCTGCAAGTGTGACCTGTGATGGCAAGTGGAGAAATCCTTTTTGGAAGGGCAGGGCAGAAAAACATTGCCTAGAGCTGCCAAAGCCACTGAGAAGTCTCCTTCCTTGACAGGGTGTGTTTAGACCGACTTCTTTCCAACATGGTATAGGGATGTCATATTTCTGCTCAATGCTAACTGTTTGGGGTTTTTTTTTTGCTATAAATCCTTTCCAGCCATATATTCCTACACTTGTGTGGGCCCTAGCTCAATGCAGGAAAGGATGGAATCGTTTTGAAGCCTGCTTTCTAATCACATTAATTTTGCTTGGGCAAAAAAAAGGCAGAAGGGGCTAGCCCGGGGTGGGGGAGCATTTGAGGAGCTGTTGCCTGCAGGCGTTTTCCTTCCCTGTGCACGGCAGGCAGGCTCTACCTTCAGCAGATGGTCCCATTCCCTGAGTGCATGTGCATGGCTGAGCAGCCCCCTCCATGGCAGAGCTTTCCCCATGAAAGGGAAGGATGTCCTCAGCCCTTGTAAACCCTGGCTGCCTGCCCTGAGAGGGTACACCCACATTTGTCTTTCAAAGGGAAGTCCCAACATCTGCAGCCTGCAAATCACAGGCAACTGCTGAACTCCTCCTTGCAATAAATCAAAGCAATAAGGAAGATGGAGATGTGTGTGGAAGTAGGTGTAAGCATGGCCTCTGGAGCCCAGCTTTGACCTACTGTGTTACTGTGCCAACAATGTTATCAGGGAAGGCAGCAGAAAAGGCATTTTCTCAAAACTTTAATCCCACAGGGGACCAGACCCTGCCCAAGACAGAAACTCCTGTTCAGTTGAACAAATCCTTGCTTTCTAAGGCCAGATGTCCTGGGAGGCGCTAATCAATGCTACAGAAATCTGCTGCTCTCTTTGACAACAGGCTGAAAGTGAACCCTGTAAGTGACACCCTGAGTAAGGACTTGCTTTTCCTGGAAGGATGGTGCAAACAAATAGTGGGCATCTTGCAGCCCATAGCAGAAAATGTCTTCAACTTTGGGAAGAAAGCACATCCTGAAACAGAGGGCTGAGAAGAGTGAGAATTTATCAAGCCCTTTTTATTTATTTAGTTCAGAGGCAGTCCTTATCCATGCTAATGTCAAGGCATGCTGCAGCTTAATCCTGGTTGCCAGTACGTTGGCATACTTCAAGAGCAATCCTATCAAAGCCAGCAGAACTGCACTGGAGGTCAGACCAGTGTAGATGATACACTGTCACCTTGCATTGCATGCTCTTAACACGAGCCAATATGCTGGCTTTAATGCATCTCTATGCTAGATTATGTAGCGTCCTTGCTTGGGGCGTTGCTTCTTTGAAGACAGTAGGTAGATCCATATCTGGCATGCATTTCGCAGAAGGTCTCAGAGGGAGCAACAACTAAGCCAGAGCAGGAATCCAGAGATGGAAGATGTGACTACTGCTGGAAGGTTGGGCAGAAACCACCTCTGGTGGGGAGCGGGTGGCTGAGCAAATGAGAGTACCTCGGAGGTGGGTGCTGGACTGCTTCTTCCAGCTGTGCTCCAGAAAACCTCTGCTTGTTGTGGTCTTAGAGCCTAGCGCCCATCTGTGCCCACACATCCCATGCCTATCTACAGTTCTTTATATTTAGGTTGGCAGTTGCTTGTGAAATCCCTCTTTTGTTTGCATGTTGCTGTAAATGCAGGCATGGGGAACAGCAGCACTGCACCTGTACTGGACCTGATCAAGACAGGCTCTGCATAAAGTGAAAACTAGTGAAACTAAAAATTACCTTAGGGCATAGAGATAATGAATTAAAAAAGAATTGTATGTATTCAGATCAGTACAGGTTGAGAACAATTTACATCTTAACCAAATCCTGTTTTGCTTAACCTCTGACTGTAATTAAACATTATACATGATGATGATGTTTCCTAAGCAAATTGGTAAATTCTTGCTGAGCTACCTAGCCTGAGGACCTAGACTTCAGATCTTCAGCCGAAACAGATACTCCTTTTGCCTTGAGACAGAGGTCTTACAAATGTTCTGGCTTCCAGTGAGGAGAGGAAAGAATTAATCCTGACTTTACTTACTGTTGATACAGCCTAAGAGATCTAAATGGGTCTGGCTTCATTCTGATTGTTAATCACTTGCATGCACTTCTGCACCGCTATGTGGAAATTTCTTTTTGTTAAATCATTGTTCCAGTGTGAAGGTCTTCTAACATAACTCAACAATGGAAAGCACCTACATCAGAAACCAAAAGGAGTTAATTCCTTACATTGTCAAAGTGTTTCTTCAGTGCAGTTTAGAAAATGGTTTCCTTTTGGAAAAGCCCGGTCCAATACACAGCCAAAGGCTGCTGAATTGAAAACGTTCTTAAGAAGGACAGGGTACTCAGAAAAGAAAACTTAATGTACAGGCACGTAAATATTCATCTTTATGCCCGTGTGCACATACTAAACTAGTGGTTTTATGGAAAAGAAATGTACAAGTACACATACACATTCAAGTTCCATCATGCTTTTTCTTTTGCAAAGAAATGTTGTGTTTCATAGTGTAGTAGCTAGGGAACTGCTTGGGGGTTTACTGTCTGTGTACAATGCCAAAGGGGCTGCTAACTGTAGCCATTTCTGATGGAAGATTAACTTACTAAAACAGAGGAAATTAAGTGTATTCTGTTTTTTCCAGAGAGGTAGTCACTGATTTCTTTGTTTTTTCATTTACTTGCTTGCTCTCAACTCAAATAAAAAATAATTCAGACAGAAGGTCTTAAAAATCACCTTGCTATGATTTCTGGGCACCAGAAGTTGCATAATTATTCTGTTGGTTTGTGCTCCTTCCATGTGTTTCTGTATTTTCAGTTGCTGTCCTGTGGTTTTGTCCCACACATGCCTGAGCTCGTATTACCTTGGCATGGTGGCAGCCCTGCGGTGTGGGTAACGGGCGCCCTGCACTAAGCTCTTAACCTGTCCCCTTTTCTCGCCAGGTTGGATTGAATCTGGCGTCTGTAAATGGTAAAGCAAAACAGTGGCATGGCTGCTGTCACAATCCTTCCTTCAACCAAAAAAGCCCAGAGTTGTAACAGCTTTGAAGTGCACAGCTTGGACATCATCCTCACCATGTTTGTGTCTCATACAAAATTTGTTAGTTTATTTATCTGTTTTATACCTGATGAATAATGTGGACATAGGTCACAGAGCACAAAAAAATCCTCACTGAGGTCAGCTGGGGCATGGAAAAACAGTCCCTGTCCACTTCTGAACTCTGTGGCTCTTCCTGCCCTTGGGCATGAGCATTTCTCTTGGGGATGGGCTGGTGGAGCTGGAAGCCACCCATCCAGGCAGAGAATCCCTGCACAGTCCAGCTGTGTTTCCCTGTACAGGTCTCCTCTAGCTGCTGTCTGCAGAGACACTATAGATGTGGTGTAAAGATGAACCAGTAATCCCTCGTGGTGGATGGAGCTGTAGAAAATTCAGTGCTTTTTCAGGGTGTCTGAATGCATCTGGTGTACGTGGAGCTAGGTGAGCCCTACGCACACGCTTTGGCTTTCCCTTCCCAAAAGCAGGGCAAGAGAACCTCTTATCTCGGTCCAGGTGGGTGGATGATCATGGTTTCGACTGGACACGTGTGAGCAAGCAATCCAGGCAAAACTTGGGGTTCAGTAAGCATTTTCAATTTCTTGATGTCACAACAAATCCCAGCTAAAGTCCTGTGGGTCGTGT
>VZSC01006079.1:0-15963 GCA_013398225.1 Steatornis caripensis | reverse complement strand
TTTTTTTTTTTTTTTCCTTTTTTTTTTTTTTTTTTTTTTTTTTGGCCCTCAACACTCTGAATCAAAGATGGGCTTGACTTGTCTGGAGAAATTTGTCTTTCGGTTTTATTTCAAGCTCCTGGTTTTGAAGTAACAGTAACACAAATTGTTCCCACGACAAGATTGCAGGGTCTAGTACTTATTTTTCTAAATTGTAACTGCTGAGAATTATGATGTTCTTGGAACTGCTTTATGCATAAAGTCAACATTGAAGTTCCTGTTGGCCAAAGTCCCTGTATATGAGCTTGTTTTTAGTTCATTAATATCACAACGCTGAGCAAGGAGCCCGGCAGTAGGATTCTGTCGTATGTTCAAAAGACGCTTTGGGGTTAAAAAAAGTTTCCAAGAAGTTTTTGAAGGAAAACAAGTGGAGGCTGCCACATAAACCCTTAATGCCCTGGTGCTAACAAGCAAGCAGTGGTGTGAGAAGAGGCACAGAGGTGCGGGGTGCCTCCTTTTCTAGGATTTGCTGTGTCACAGCAAGCCCTACCCACTCATGCAAAAATCCCAGTATCTCTCTTGGGAAAGAAGGGCGACATCTGGGAGCTGACTAATGCAAGCCAGGACCAAACTTTCTCCTGGATTGCTAGAGCCTGGTCCGTTTTACCACTCTCCTGTAATGCACAGAGACTGAACGAGCTCTGAGTCCGAAATCTTCCTGATGCGATCACCAGCTGAGCACATGTTTGAAGGCTGGACTTTACAGTAGTAAGGGGGCAGGCCAGAGGTTTTCTTACTGACACAGAAATATTGCTATAGGTGGCAAAATGTCAGTGCTCTCTTGACACTGTTCCAGTGTAATGGTTATTGCACAACTCTGACATGATGCCGTCTGCCCGCCAGGGTGCTGATTTTTCAGGATTACTTGGAAAGAAACACCTTTGCTGTGTTACATCTTTGCTATAGAAAACTGCTTCAAGACACCTGCCAATAGGGAAGATGACTTGGGATGAAGGGCCCACAAAGTAAGCACACCGTACTGCTGCTTGTGGCTTTGCTGGAAAATCACTCAAGCCCACTTTAGGGAAGGGACAAAAAAGCAACGTTTGTTCAGCCAGTGCAACAGGAAGGATGGGCAAAGAGTGTGACAGAGACAGCCAGAAAACTCCCTTGCTTGGATGAAAGTGTCAGTGCAATTACTCTTTCTTATTCCATCTACAGAATTATCTCTTCTTTTTTTGTACAATGTGCCTTTTTCCCCCCCCTCTTTCTCCCTCCCTCTGATATGATCTTCCTGCTTCAGCAGAGCTACAGTGATTTCAGCTCCTGCCTCTGATCTGATTTGAATCATGAGGCCTTTAGCTAGTAGCCTGCCATAACCATTCTGCATCCTTCATCCTTTTGCAGATCACAAGGGCCACACCAGCTCAAAGCACAAGCTGGAGCAGCTCTGTCGTTGCTCCAACTCGCAGTGGTGAAGGCTGAAAAGCCTCCACTGAAAAGCCGCTGCACTGCTGGAGCACACAGCCCTACCTGGCCCTGGGACACAAACAGCAGGACGGTCAGGGGGAAGTGACAGACAACCCACAGCAATATCTCTGGAGCCACTGGGAACACTACAACACCAGCAAATTCCGGTCTTGCTACTTAAGACCACTTCCAGACACTTTAGTCCCGTACCACACTTCTCCTAAGCCTCCAGCACATAAACCCACAAAAGGGAAAGTCTAACCAAAAAAACCCACCAACACCTGCAAAAAATCCACCATGTGAACTTTAGTGTTTCCCAACGGATATTAAGAAATATTTGCCTGACAAAAGGACTAAACGAAAGCATGGCGAGGCCTTTGGGATTGATTTAGGGAGCATTTTTAATTAAGCAATTTTACAGACATCGCTGCACAGGCCTCCAGACCTGGGTCTGCGATTCTTTTTCATAAGAACCGTCTGCAAGCCACAAGCCCTAGATGCTGCGCTTGTGCAAGCAAGAGGTTTCTGTGCTGGCACAGCACCAAAGCTTACAGTTTGCCTGAAGCAGGGAGCCCTCCTGTGAGCAGAACTGCAGAAAACTGAAGAGGCAGGTAAGACTCCCAGGAGATTCAGGGCTGAAGGACAGGCACCAAGGCATTGTGTTTTCACAGGGAAGCTTGCACTTATTACTGCTTCTCAAATGGTTGGTATATTGGTAAGGATGGGAAAGGATGCGTGGACGTTGTCCCCCCTAGAAGCAATGCTGTAGCACAGGTCGAGCACACTGTGTCTTCAGTCCCTGCCGCAGAGGGGCTGCAGGGATTGGCACGGGGGACTGCAGACAGTCATCACACAGCTGCTGCCAGTCAGCTGCCCCCCTGCAAACAGCCAAAACTTCCCTGTACCCTGTTGCTTTTCTCCCTTACCATCCTACTTCTCCACCTCCACATCACTGCAGTGACGTGAGCTTCCTGCATGTGGAAAGGAGGTCAATTGGGCAAACCTGTTCGTGCACAGGGCCCAAACCCCAGTCACAGTAAAAATGGTTGCTGACATCCGGGGTCAGGGAGAAAAGCTGAGTGCCATATGCCTTCAAAGCATGGCACAGATTTTTCCTGCTGCTTAGCCTCCTGCAGTCCAGTAAGTAAAGGAAACATTCTGAGCGCTGGTGGTCTTCCGCAAGAGATGAAATGAAAGCAGCCTGTGACCTGAGCATTACTGTTGGCTGGTCCAGAGTTGTGATGCTGTATGAGCTGTGGCATAAATAACAGTCATGATTTCTTGATGTCAAAAGACACTCTGCTGACTTCCAGTCTCCTCCATCCATCTGATACACCAGGGCTCACCTGGCAATGTGCACAACATCGTGGCTATCTCAGGAGATGTCAAAGGATTATTTTTTTGCTGCTGTTACTGGTAAGATCTTCAAGCTGTCAGTCTTTCTTTGTTAATTCAGTGCTTGGAGGAAAATAAAGTATTTGTTGGGCTGCAGACACACCAAGGACTGAAAATGGGTGGCAATACTTGTCTTGCTTCTGCAAAGGCTGCATCATCCAGCCCTTGTGCTATTGAGCCATAGCACTGAGCTATGCTTGGGGGGTGTTAAGCCAGTACAGAGGTTGTGCCACCAATACCCTGTTCTTGTGACAGATGTCCAGAGGCACATGCAGAATACTGATGTTGAAAAAAAAAATTGAGGAGGAAGGGATATTGTCAAAGTACAGCAACTCCTGTTTCTGTTAAGTCAACTAGTCAGGTAAGTCCTTTTTCCAGGTGGGGCTTTCCTTCCGTGGGACAAGAAGTAATTGCATGTCTGCTGGGTTGCATTAAGCAACAAGTTCAAGCAATGGGAACACTGGTGTCCACAAAGGGCACTACTGCAAAAAAAGACGTCTTTACCAGGAGTTGTAGGCAAACTCTTTATCCATGGTGGGAAGTTAAGTGATGTTGTCTGGACAGCAGAAAGACGGGCTTTGTACATCTTTGCAGACTGTTTTAAAATGTTTTATCTGCTTAAAGCTATACTGAATTTCCTGTTTTCAGCACTCCAGGGTGTGCTGACTGTCACAGCTCCCTGTATATGAACCTGGCATCACTTGTTTCTGCATTAAAGAAAGATTTTTTTCTCACAGCCAAGTAAGGTGCTGAGAGCTGTTGTGGGAAAGATAAAGAGCAAAGCAGTGTTTTGCAGGATTTCCTATTTCATGGCATGTTAGAGTGATAGCTACTGAGAGGCAGCCGAGCCAAAAACCCCCCCAAACATCTATTATTCACCTTACTGACCATTTTCTACAACACACTTCCTGAGCGCCCCAGGATGGCATCTGATGTGTGATCACGTGTAGAGCAAACATTTGCAAGGAGGTGGGAGTACGGTGCTCCCTGAACTTCGGTCCCAGAGGCAGAGCATACCAACAAAGGAGTGGGAAAGGGATTCACTGGGTGCCGGGAGAGCTCACACACAAGTCTGTGTGCCACAGCCCCACTGTGTGAAGGCACCCAGATCACAGCAAGCCCAGCTGATGTTCTCAGGAGCTCCTGAAAGCACCAGGGAGAAGGCACGGAGGAGCAGGTGGCCAGACCACCAGGCCAGGTGCTGCCTCCCTTGCCAGCAAGCACCAAGGTGCCAGGCAGGCTTGGGAGTGTCCAGCAGTGCCACAGGGGACCCCTGCTGTGCCAGCAACAGAAACAGCTCCTGAAGGGCAGGGAACAGGGAAGGTCATTTCAAATGCTGTGCTTTTTAGGCTCCTGCAGTAATTGTTTTATGTGGACCTCTGTGTAAAACCTCTCAGCTGCCAGCTGTGGTCTTCTGCAGCATCCTGTCCATGCGCGGCCAAGGTCTTGGTACCATGTTTTCCCATACTGCCTGCACATCCTTTCCCCTCCCTGCCCTGCTCTCCGTGGATGGCCTCAGGGGCTGGGGTGGAGGGGATCCTGACCAGGGACAGAGGGCCACATTTTGCACTTCCTTGTTTTTTGGCACACTTCACTTTTTGGGTGCACGCTCAGTGTGAGTCTTTCCACTACGATCCTCAGATGTGGGTGAACATGGGTGAGACAAGTAGTGGAAGGAGGAACAGATGCTCGTGTGAGTGTAACGGCGGCATTAGGGTCCCACAGCACCCCATCAAAGCAAATCCATGAAAGTTTCAGTGTCCCTGTTCATCTCACTGCAACACTGCAGGCAGTTGGAAAACTGAGATGGTGACATCTGTCAGGGAGAGGGACAAGAGCATATCAGCAGAGGTTGCTCAGCCCTCTGGGACCCCCACAGCTCATGCAGAAGCTGAGCTTTGGCTGAGAGATGTGTTTGGGACCAGACGCTCCTGTGCCACTAGGAGCCCGGTACTGCTAAAGCACTAATGCTGGTACAATAATCATTTGCATGACTTACGGGGTGAGCATCACTCTCACAGTCTCCGCTGCAGAGATCCAGCTCTGTTTCCCTATCAAGATGCAGAATCAGGTTGAGGAGGAAAAGTAGATGGAATTAAGGGGAGAGGTGGATGAGGTGATCCCGTGTGAGGTGGGCAAGGTGCAAAGAGGTATGGTGTGTAACAAGAGCAGGGGTACCAGTGATCCACAGCAGGGTTGTGGTTTGTATGGAGACTGGCTGGGGGAAGGTGAGGGTCCTGTGGCAGAGAGCAAGCAACGCTGAGCTGGAAGTGGGGTCAAGCCTCTCCTTTCCACCTCTGTGTATGTGGTTACCAGAGCCCATTGCTGCCATTCATCTTCCTCCTCTGCCACAGATGCTGGGGCATGGGGCACTGCATCCCTTCCCTGAGTGCCACCAGCTTGGGGGTGCTCCTTTCCCTCCGAGCTGCAGGCAGCCACAGGCTGTTTTAGCAGCTAAGCTAAAGCGGGTCCTTTGGCTACAAACACTGAGGCTCAGGGATCTGTTTTCCCTCTTGCTTTATTTCCACTGCCTTACCATTTAGAAGGGAAGTTTTTGGTTCTAAGAAAAAAGAGACAGAAAAGCCTGCACTTCAGAAGTCCTCAGATTGCTTCTGTATGCTGAAAAAGGAGACACTAGGAAAAACTCTAATTTATTTCCTCAGTGGTCCCTTTTCTTCGGTTCCAAGGAGCTCCTTGTGTGAACAGGTACCCAGTATGAGAAGGAGAACTAATTGCTGAGTTTTATCATCATTTCTGCTAACAGGTATCATGAGCTGTGAATAGCTCCTGAATGTTGTGAGAACAATTCTCATTTGCATTAAGGATACTTGAAGCCGTTTTTTCAACACACATATTTTTTTTGTGTGGATATTCATCACATAGATGCCCAGTTTGCCATCTCCTTATGCTGTCAAAGTGGTGGAAATAGGTACATAAATCAAGCTTATAGGCTTCAAGATTCATTTGCAGCTTTCACTGCCTCAGGAGCAATGTGGACTGACAAATGTTGTAACTCTTGATTAAAAAAACGTGATAAAAAGAATGACCTAGTTTGTGTTCACTCACCTCTGGAGTTTCTCAGAGAGGAAAGAAAAAATAGACTCAGATTGCTCCAAAGATTAAATAAAAACCTGCACCTTACTTCCCTGGGCAAGTGCTTATGTTTGTTATACCGGTGCGTATAACCTTATCACTCTAAACATGGTGACTCTGTTTCCCTGGAGAAAGCTGATCCTTGATCGTCAGCTCAGAGGTGGTTTGGGTGAGTGGTCTTCTTCTGTTTGTGGACATCTCTGGTTGTGAAAGAGGGTAGTTGTGGAAACAAAAATGAAAGACATTTTTCTCCAGATTTCCACGGGCTAAGATTTTCTCCCAGACTCTCATGCACTCTGGCATGGTGACATGTCAGGCCACTAAAGCAAATCCAAGAAATCGAAGAGCAGAGAATTAATACTGTAAAATACTATTTACATGTTCTCCTGCCTGTGAGGCAGAATAAGCCAGAAGCTGATCTGAAACTGATTTTAATGTTGTACTACGAATACTCCAAATTTCAAAGCCCATTAAGCTGCTCGTAAGTAACGCCAGTATTGACAGGAGAGCACAATATGTTTGATACTTCCTACTCTAAGTCAACCAAAATCAGGTAGAGCTTCTGTGAAAGCTGCTCTCTGTCTCTAAAGAGCAGTTGTTTAGACTGAAGGCCAGATGGGATCACAGTGCACTGCAGCAGCAGTCTGTGTACATGCATTTAGCTGATGGAAATGTGAGATAATCTGTTATTAGCTCGGCCTGTAATAAAAGGACAGTACACAATGTTGTTCTTATCACAGGCCAAGTGTGTTCTCTGACATTCACAGCAGCTTGGCTTATGCTCAGTGATTTCACACAAATGTTGGCAATTAACACCTTTCATTCTTGTACTTAATCTCAGAAACAGCCAGAGCACTTCATCAGTTGTTAATGACTTGTCAGGGTCCAGGTTCATGGTATGTAGGCTCCTGGTATGGCTGTTCTTACTAATAATACTATTACTTTGGTAAGGAAAATACCATTAAATTAAGAACCAAATGTTCTAATGTGTGCCACCTGTGATACAGCCATGAATTAATGGATGTATCCTGCCTCCAAAACACACCAGACTAAAAATATAGCATGGAAATGCAATAGTGAAAGAGAATATCAGGAGAATGAAGCATGCTTTGGTTTGTCCAAGAGTGGAAGAAATAAAGCAACAGGCACCAGAGGCTAGAGAGGCAGAAGAGGAAAGAAGAACTATTTGTCCAGAGTAACACAAAGTTATGGCTACTGCGAATACAGTAAGGTCTGCCCAGCTAGAATTTCTCTGGTCATGGGACATGCTAGAAAAAACAGGGATTATTGCACAGGGAAGAAGAGTCTCAGACAAAACTTGTGGGAGATCCCAGAGGTCCAGAGTAGCCTGACAAGACAGTCTTACATCATACACAACCACTGCAGTAGTTGGAGTCTCTCCCTCCCTTCTAGGTCTCACACATGTGCTCTTGTCCAGAGCTACCACAGTGCAGACTTGGCTACATTTTCACAATGGCTCCCACGCAGTATTTGAGCTTTTGTAAAAACGGCCAGCAGATGGGTCAAGTCCATCTCAGGAACTGCCTCGGGTCAGGTCTGGTTGGAAGTTGAGAAGTGGAAGGAGAGTTATGCAAAAATGCTATCTAAGCAAATGCGGTTTTGGAGTAATACTTCATTTAGCCCAAAGGAGGAGGTATGTTTTCCCAGGAGCAGGAAATGCCAGAGGATGGTGTTGGTCTGATATGGCAATAATTTAACTTCGTGCTGGTTTGTTGTCACAAAAGATGAGGTAAAATTCTGCCTTGTTCAGGCTGATAATGGTCTCTCGTAATTTCAATCAATAAGCCATTCTTGAGAGCTTTGCAAATATTAGCTATTTTAGTTTCACTTCACCTCAGAAGACATTTCTTCAGGTTTATGGAGCCTGGATTCATGACCCTTATTTACTTCAGGTGTGTAAGGATTTTTTTGCTTTGCATTTTGCCCTCAGCTAAAAAGTCCTCCCTCTTGAGACCGCAGAGGGTCATGGGAGAAGAGCAAACATGTTCATGCAATATTTATCACACCTGCATTGCTTCTGGCATGCTCTAATGCTTTTTGTCTGTTAACTGTAACCAGAAACTTCCGTCCCTCTGTGTACAGACTGTAATCCCTGCCTTCTAGGGGAGAGAAACACCCAAGGAAACCCTACACCACCTGAGATGCTGGGACTGCTTCATGTCGAAGGCCAGTGTTAGGTAAGTATTAAAGGCAGGTGTCAGTTTCTGCAGGGGCTGAGGATCCTTCTTGTGGCCATGGAAGCCTCTTCATGGAACCATCACCTTGCTTTTCTGTGCTCCTGGCAGCCTTTGTACCGGTAGGCAGTGGACACAGCAGAAAGCAGTCTTAGAGTAGGCAGATGCTGGCAGCTGGCAAGGTGTGGGGAGGATAAAGGCTATGCTAGCTCATTGCAAATGGAGGAGAGGAAAGGTACCTGTAGCTAACACTACCTTGCCTGAAAAAAGGCTGCAGAGCACAGTTGTTAAAGGTCACACATCAGGTGTTGGTCTTTTGTCATGACCAGAGGAGCTGGCAAGCCCCAAAGCACAGAAGGGCAGGTGCTGAATGGAATGTTTATAAGGGTCGGCAGGGTCGATGAACTGCTTCAGTAATGACAGCAAAGCCCACAGCCACACAAGGAGAGATCCCGAAGCACACACTGACAACTACATGTCCATCACCAGTCCCCACACGTGACTGTGCTCACTGCTGCTTGTATGTGGGTAACTCTCCCCTGCTGCTCACACCCATTGCTGTGGAGAGGAAGTCAGCACTGTGACGTGCAGCAAGGTTAGTCTCTCAAAGCCAGCACCGTGCTGCAGACAGAAGCTCCTGGTTGGCTGAGGTAACTTGCAAGGCCAAAGCCCATGGCTTCATTTCCTGGGAGTCCCACCTCTTTTGCACGTGCAGTTAAAACTGGGAAAGCAGCTCCACATCAACCTGTCTCTCTGGGGGACTGGTCTCCAACGATGGACATACATAACCCTAAAGCTCACTCTGTGCTTGTCTCAGCTCCTTATTCTTTGGCACGTGCTTGCCTCCTACACTCACCACGAGGTGCCAGAGGATCCCCTGCCCAGAAAACTGAGGGCTTAATTTCCCCAGTAAGCCTGGTCAGCACACCCAGATTTCCATTAATTAACAGTAAGTCATCAGTCACTGCAGAAAAAATCAGTACAGGACTGTGATGAGGATTCAAAAGTCCATGACTTAAGCAGTGACTCATTACGAAAATACCAAGATTACTTGGTGGAAATTAGACCCAAACTTTCCATTGATTGCCACCTGAAAAAAACCTGTGATTCTCCCCTGAGCTGCAGCAATACCTAAAAGGCAGATGGAGCAGATAAGGCTTAAACCTTGCAGCTTCATGTGAACAACATTAACCTTTGCCAGCTGTACATGAACCATATTAACCTTTGCCAGATGTATTGAAAGGAGCTGCACACACGGCAGTGAAATGTGACAATGTTATCATTGCTAACAGGAAAAAAAGGAACTGACTGACATGCTGAAAGTGTCTTGTTGAAATAAAAATGCGTTTCAACAGAAGGTACAAGATTGCTTAGTAATGACTACGACACTCAGTTTGAGTCTTAAGGTCACAAGCCAATGCCTCTCTGTCCTGGAGCTGGGTCCTCAGAGGAGCAGCAGGCAAACATAAGCACCTGCAGGTGGTATTTTTGAGGGCTCCACTGTAAAAACAGCAGAGAACCAGGGAGTGCAGGAGTGCCAGGGAGACCTCAGAACAACGGAGGCAAAAGTGCCTGCTACCACAGAAGAAAAACTTGCAGTGATATGAGCATCCACCGTGCTGCAAAAGTACCTGATGAGAGTCACTGCCTGGATCATGTCAAAGGTTAGAGGAGGTAGCTCTGGGAATAGAAGTTACTTGAGGGCAACTGCTGTCATTCCTCAATCATATCAGGGAATATGACCTTAAAAGTGAAGTTAAGGTTTAATTAAACAACAAAGTGCTTGAATCCAAATAGCTGTGAAGACTAACCAGGCAATAAGGAAAGCTGCAGCCTGTGCAAACATGGTATAACCTTTCTATCATCCCTCCTGTCCCAAGCACATAATGAGTACAACACCCAGTTCGAGTCTTAAGGTCACCAAGTCAACGCATCTGGAGCAAATTTATTGCTAGGGTAAGTTCTTCTTCGTGTACCAAAACAGCCTCCCCAAATTCCCTGGCTATTCAGCCAGTGAAGTTCAGCTACACTGACCGTCACATCACAGATTCTGGTTTCTCCACCTTTACCACTGAACCTTCCATCCCCGTCCACCTATTTCAAACTCCTTTCCCTTCTTCCCGGTGATGTACCAACTTCCCTCCACTGTTCCCTTTTGGATCCACTTTGCAACCCCTTACAGCTTACTCTCCAGTATTAATTCCCTCCAAGTAGTATCATACCCAGCAATCAAATGTTTCCTTGCAACTCCAGGATAAATACTCTTGCAACTCTTAACATATAGGAAGGAAGGAAGAAATGAGAACAGAACACTTCTTAGCTGTAAACTCAACAGGAACAAAACACAGTCATCCAGAATACTAGTGGGCTGGATCCTAGCATCATTAGCATTGTGTACAGCAGGGCTAAACCTAATACTGTGGAAGTGTCAGAGAATTGGAGTAAATAAAAGAGAAATCAGACCTCCCTTTACGTTCTAATGAGCAAGTGATCGTTCTCCCATCCTTTTAGCTACATCCCACCATGCAAACTGAAGAAAAGAGAAGGTTGAATGCCCTTGCCTTTCTCTGGCCAAGACTCACATAAAGTCCAGATCAGATGCTTTAGCTGAGAGGTGGAGTTCACGGAACTACAATGCTCACTGAGCTGAAATACACATATATGTGGAGTATACATATATATAAGTGTCAATGTATGCCTCTCTGTGCTGGTGCAGGTCTAAGACCTGAAGGATATTTTTCAAGATGTTCAGTGGGACCCATCAAGTGACAAATTATGTTGTTCTAAATCTGAAGTTTAAAACAGCTGTCACGAATTACCCTGGTGTAAACGGTGCTGGAGCATTGCTACTCCAGAGCACACAAGGTCACCCATCAGACTCCAGCAAATGCATTTGGACAAGCAATATGCAGTGCAGCATGCAGCCCAGGCTGGCTTCTTTGTCAGCCTCTCCTCTTTTTTTTTTTCGTTGGAAGCTAATCCAGAACAAATGTGAGGTATTCTAAAGGAACATAATGAAAATGTGTGAATTCTGCTTAGACAAAACAGTCTTGAATCAGACAAAGGGCAGTAGTTTATATCATTGTTACGGCAGCCTGCGAATACATTCCTGATCGTTTAAAGGCAAAATTTGAGGCACTAAGGGCAAGCAGTTTCCTGAAATGAACCAAATGACATCTGTGGTGACAAAATTAGCAAATTAGGTACCACCTGGTGAATTTTGTGAGGCACATGTTAGACACTATGCCCAGACACAGAATTACAAATGGAGACATCAGCTGTAAAAGAGATTTTCCTGGTTTTGGTTTTTTTTTTTTCCCCCAAAGACATTGTCATGTCTACAGCCCTGTGTGTGCCACGTTTCCAGATATCAGACTTGGCATTTTCAGTTTCCCTTTGGCTTCTCATCACAGAACATCTAAGCCCTTCTTTTATTCCAGTCAGTGCAAATTAAAAAAAAAAAGGTGCAATTTAAAAATTAATTAAATCATAGCTAAATCAGTGCAAAACTCCGAAACTGACATTGTGAAACAGACATAAAGTTTCATTAAACCCACAAAGTTAAAATGAGCTGAAACCTTGGTTTACACTGAATTCAAATTATTCGGGTTCTTAACCACTCTAACATACATTAGAGCTAGCTTGAGCAGACCAGGTCCAAGCCTGAAAGCATGGGATTTGGCTTTTGACAGGAGGGTATTTAGTGTGCATCTCAGTAAGGTAGGTCAGCTGCTGTAGTAACAGCCAGCCTTGCTGCTCCTGGCAGCCCTGTTCTGGAGGATGGGTGACAAGAAGGAAAGGGAACTAACTGGTTGCAATAAAGTGAATTGGAACCAATCCCTTTAAGTGCAATATTGGCTACCCCTGCACAGGTGTGTCCCAAGTTAGGCTAGCTATGGTAACCTTCACAGGTGGCTTATACTTGCAGCCAGGCTAGTAGCTGTGTCAACGCAGCTGCATCAGCTAATTGTAAAAATAGTATTTGTTTCAGCTGCACATTTTACTTGAGCTCCTCAAAAGCAAGGGGCTGCATTTGATCAGCACCTGCAGATAGTGCAGATGAAAGAAAACACTGGTGTTTTGCCTCAGACATCCTTTTGTTCTGGATTTGCTCAGTGCCGAGCACTCAAAAGGCCTGATCCACAAATATGGATCCCCGCTCTGTGTGAGATAATACAACCCTAAGTCAAACTACTCCTTTCACATACTAAGCCACGACTTCCTGCAGCCCAAAGAACTTCTGCATTTCAGATGTGTTTCAGGATGTCAGACAACCAAACACACCATGCTTTTACATACCTTATTCAGTTTTATTCCCATCATCATGAAAGAAAGACCAAGGCACAGCCCCTGTCCCAGCTGTGGGACACTGCTGGTGCCCCACACAGTGCTCTGCACAGGACAAAGTTTCTCACACCAGGACTGCCTCACTAAGCAAAGGTATTTCTTTGGTTTGCATTTTGATAAGCACTTTCCCCAAGGAGCACCATTACGCCTCTGAGCACAAGACTCAAGTGCTGATGCTTGGGTCTGTAAGCACTCGATTGATTTGGAATTACAGTAGCTACATTACAGTAGTGGTTTTCAACTTGTTATTTTTTTCCAAAAATTCCAGGTTTTATGACAGAGACAAATGTCCAACAAGTGTAAGCCATTAGTGATAGATTTCTTCCACTGACTTATTTTCTGCTGCCCTAGCAGGCTGAAAATCACCAGCTCAGAGTGGCACAGAAACCACAACCTGAAATTTACTGGCAAATGGAATGGTGAAAGTGCACTGCGTGTGAAACTCCCCAAGCATGCAAGGTTTAACTGATTTTAGCAGAGAGGCAGGTTGAAATCAAAACCAAAAACTCACACTGCTGGACTGAAAGGAGAAAAGAAAAGGTCACAGCTGCTTTCTGGGTTGGTTCATGCTTTTGGTAGTCTTGCTTGCAGGTTTCTTCACCTTTCCTTTCTGCACTCCCACTACAAGAGAGACATGGAAATCCTGTAGCGAGTCCAGCAAGATGATGAAGGGTCTGGAGCATCTCATCTATAAAGAAGGGCTGAGAGAGTTGGGACTTTTCATCCAGGCAAAGAGCAGGCTCAGGGGTGATCTTATCAGTGTGTACAAATACCTGTAGGGAGGTGCAAAGAGGGTGGAGCCTGGATCTTTCCAGCAGTGCCCAGTGACAGGACAAGAAACGATGGGCACAAGCTGAAATACAGGGGGTTCAGCCTGAACATCAGGAAACACCTTTTCACTGTGAGGGTGACTGCACACTGGAGCAGGCTGTCCGGAAAGGTGGAGGAGTTTCCATCATTGGAGATATTCCAAAGCCATAGGGCAACTGACTGTAAGAGGCCCTGCTTGGTTCGGCAGGGGGGTTGGACCAAGTAACCTTGGAGAGGTCCCTTCCAACCTCAATCACTCTCTGTGAACACCCATTGAGGCGGAAGATGCTAAAGCTCAGGTCCCTGGAAAGTCATTCAAACATTGTCCATACACAGCAAACTTCATCACTGATAGGATGGGATACTGATTTTACAAAAAGAGTTTATGAAAGGCATTGACTTTCACATGTCCAGACTCTTTCCTATGCCTTGATGAAACACAGGTATATAAGATGCCAATGCAGAGATGAACCTGAAAGGGACACCATTGCTGGAGAGGAGATGTACATGCAATGTAGCTGTGCTGAGTGATCTCAAGTTGTGGCCACTCTGCTGCCCACTAGGTCAGGGGAGTCAAGCCATATCAGAATGAGACTGTGCAAGGATTAACTGGTCCACTAACTCCATGCCCTGAAGACATATTAGACCCTTTGAAATAAGCAGGGCAGATGAGTGTGCAAGAATGCATCTCAGTGCCTCACTTGGACCATGGGGTAGGTGAGATGATGTGAAACAAGGGAAAGGGAAGTGTTGAAAGAGATAGTGATTAGACCAATATACACAGAGCAAGGGGGAATCTAAAGCTAATGCATCAGTTAAGGGAGCCTGTCACAAGCCATCACAACCCCCACCTACCTGAACTGGCATGGTGGTATGGCAGGATTCCCATAACGAGGGTAGCCCAAGGGCAAAATAAACAAAGGTCAAACTCTCCTCTGGTGTTGACAGTGCTTTATGAGGAATGAATCATCTGTAAACTGCTCCCATGCTCGTGGAAGAGGAAGTACATCTGCAAAAATCAAGAATAGAAAGAGGAAGAGGAGAAGAAAGTTAAAAGAGGAGGGTATCGGTGCTCAGTGATGCATTCAAATAAATGCACGGGAGCTGTGTGAGCTACTCTAAGGAAACAAGAGTCAGCTTTCAACTTTTATTTCCTCCCCTCTTTCCTGCTGTTCTTTACAGGCAGCACTACAGGCTGAGCTGCAGGAGGACAGGGGATATGCTCCTGGGAGCCGCAGTACAGAATTGTAGAATACTCTTTTTTTTAAGTAGGTGACAGTATAACCGTTAAGCACTGTCCTGCACTCTGCCTTTGAGCAGTTTCCCCAGGGTGGGAGTAGTGGGTACCAGTGTGCTGGGGGACTGCACAGCTGATGACGGGGCTCCATCACCTCACCTACTGCTGCTCCTCAAATCCCTGCAAGCAAGAGGAAAATAAACGCCCATCAAGACTTTTACCTTTTCCTCTGCTGAGACTGTGGGAGCATCAGAGGTCAGCAGCCTCCTCACTGGTGCTTTGCATAGGGGAGGTGAAGGGAGCAAGGCAACCATCAGCACACCTGGTTTGTAATCCTATACCAGATATTTCCCTACACAATCATTTGGGCTCCTGCACACACATGCACTTTGACATGAGCAAATATACACCTTCACAATACCTGCTGTGGTAAGTACCACACGCAGCTACTGAGTCTCCGCTGTTACTTGACCTTAACCTTTTGAAGGGAAAAAGTTGAGAGAACTTGGAAAAAATCTAGCTATCCTTTTATATCAGCCACTAACCACAGGGACTGCTTCGTCAGATAATTTGGAGCACTAAGAAGAGATGAAGCTCTTTTTAGAGACATATTTTACATGATTAGTACTTTATCTGTGCTTAAAATACCCAAAATTAAATACCTAAATATAGGTGGTATACATATGCATTTGGCTTTACATAAATTTAGAAAGTATATTCTCTCCAGAATTTAAAGATGTTAAACTTTTAGTGACCTAAAATAGTCTTAAAACTCAGAATAAACATTATAACACCAAAAGAAGAAATAAAAAGAAAATTTAAATGTCAGAGAAAAGTGGTAAGCCCAGCATAAGAGTAGGTAGCTCCTGGCAGAAACCAGAACACATCTCTCAGACTGTCAAGCTGGGGTTGAGCTCTCAGTAACAGACGACAGCAGTGAGTGCTCTGAAGTCCCGTTGCATCTTTGAGCACTTCTAGCAGCCCTCTGCAGATGGATCAGTATCTCTGAGACCACACTGGACACGTCCAAGGACCAACCTCCAGGGGGGCTTGGGGGACAACCACCTCATGCTGTTTGTAATGACCAAACACCACATGATTTGTAATTTGCCAAGACCCCAGTATTTTTATTCAACTTAAACTGTGAAAACACAGCATAAGCTCGCAGTAGATCCAAAATATGAAGAAGCAGTTCAGGAAGACAAATGCGCATGTCCTAGTTACCTTCCTCTAGCACATGCCAAGTCCATATGATGATGCATGACAACATACAATGTCACGCACCTTGGACCTCCGTAAGAGCCAGGTGATGAGCCAAAGCTGCCAAAGCTGGCAGCCCTTCCTCCCTCTCCTGCAGGAGGGTAACTACCTGCTTCTGTGCATGGTAGGGAAGTGCCCCTAAGCTCTGACAAAATGGCGGGCACTCGTCTCAGAGCC
>VZSC01006078.1:632127-643210 GCA_013398225.1 Steatornis caripensis | reverse complement strand
GCAAGACGCCACCTGTACTGAAGCCTCCTTGAGTGCCAGCTCAGTCTGGGTGGAGATGTCAGCCATCACAGGGGCCTTCTCTGCAGAAGCAGCAGCCTTGGCTCTGAGACGAGTGCCCGCCATTTTGTCAGAGCGTACGGGCACTTCCCTGAGCTGCCGACCGGCGAGCGCGCTGCAGCGGCCTCCCCGTGCGCCCTCCCCGTGCGAACTCCCGTGCGAACTCCCGCGCAAACTCCCGCGCCACGCCCTGTTTGCCCGCCCTGTTCGCCGCGCTCCTGGTCGCTAGCGCTCCCTAGGGCCATTTAAATGAAGCTCTTAAAAATTTGGGTTAGATTCTTGTACTACTCTTACAGTAGCTCTGCACTAATTTTGATGGAACTGTATCAATTTACAGCAGCTGAGAATCTGTTTCATACTCTTACTCTTTATCCCATGAGTTTATTAAAGCAGCAAACATGCTTTTAGAATAATTTGCTAATGCTAGAGATCATTGCGTTGCCAGAGGCGCTCTGCAAATAGCAGAGTTCATTATTCTTCCTATTGCTAAGATAGAGGCATACCTGCTCTTCTCCATCAAGCTTTACTCTTGAAAACATGGATTGCATTTTTATTAGCTCTGTAATGCATGTCTGTAGCATGCTGCAAAAATGATCTAGGGGAGCAAAGAAATTGATAGCTCAATCAAGAATTGTGAGATACTCCATTAAATGTCTCCAAATGAAGCTATTGGTTTTTTTCTTTTTCCCCAGTATTACTATTTTGCCCCTAACTTTCTAATAGGGAGCAATATGGTGGGCAACTAGTTATCCTCTCCCTCATTCCGTTTCTCGGTAATTTATAAATATCCTTGCTGGAAAACAGTCCTTGTCTTTTAAATGTTCCTCGTGCATTCCTTAATGCTTTCCACAAGGTGCCTGTGGAACCACATGTCCAAGAACAATAGCTCTTACACAACTGACCCTGCTGCTTTGAGTAGGTACACACGTGAAGTCACTCCAGATAAGAGGTGTGAGGACTGGTCTCTGAGTGTTCTTGGCAGCAAAAGCAGTTATGCTGATATGCCAGAAGTTTTGGGTAATAGAAATTAAAGGAAGAGGTATGGTGGTTGTAATTTGGTAATAGTCAAAGTAGTATTAAAAAATGAGGATTTTTATATAATTTTAATTTCAAATTTTTAGTAGAGAAGTCAGCACATCAAAGCTTCAGGGAAGAGTGCTAAGGTTACTCGGAGAGTTGCAAAGTTATTGTTCATAGTGACACACAGCAACTGTCCTTCATTTTCTAGGCACAGAAAGTATTGCCAAACACATTAAGTGATACAACAATGCGCTGAAGGAACAAGAAAATGTTTATTCTTAACAGTTCAATCATCAATGTAAATCTTACTTCATTTTATATATTGTGGTCGTTCATTAGGGACTTGCTGTCCTTTTCCTCTCTCCTTTTCTTCTCAGCTTCATGAGACAGGGTCAGACCTACTTGTCAAGAGAGTGGCTTAACTCTTCCCTCCCTTGGGAAGAAAATCTGCCAAGTTCAACCTCTTTCAGCTGCCAAAGACAAATCTTTATTTTAAAAAAAAAAATCAGATCTTGGATGTTGGAGAAGAGTTGTGTTGATATTAGTTCGTTTTTTAACTACGTATATGAATATGCCTCATTTTGACTGTGGAATTTTTCACGTCTCTTTATAAAGATTTACTGTGAAAACTCCACTGTAGTCTTGCATTGCGTGCAATAGATTCTGCCCTCTAATATGTGATATGCTTCCCTGGACTGATTTTGCTCTGAAGTATTCGTCGCTAGTCAACATATTGAGGAACCACTGTTAAAAAAACCCTACAGATTTCAGCTCTGTTTAACGTCCTTCCTTTTGCCCTAATTATGCTGAGGATTATTTTTTTTTAAGGAGAGAAATGGAAATTTTCTTGGGTTCAGAATGGAGATTCAGAATGCTTTTTTTTTTTTAGGTTCATCTTCCTAGCATTAGAGAGAACCACTCTTTCTTTCTTGCATGCTTTCACAGGGAACTACTTCTAAAAAAATATTTTAACTGCATTTCTGTATGACAAAGCTCAGTTTGAAAACACAGCAGTGGTGGATACATAATAAACATTAATGAAGAGGTTTTATGAATTTAACCGTTTATCAGTTATGGAACTCCTGATAAGTTGAAACGAATCTATGCTTACTACGCAATTGTGAAGTGGTGGGGCTAAGTTTCAGAGACAGACCTTTCAGAGACCAAGGTAAATGGACAATTTTATTTAAACATCACTGAGAGCAGAAGAGTTCATTGGGCTTGCTGCAAATTTTACTTAGTCATTATCCGTTCTGACTCTCTTTAGTTTGCAGTGCTGCTTCCATCATGGGCAATGAATTCTGATCTCTGCATTTGTGTCCAATTGTGGTGGTGGTTGCATTGTGACCCTTTCCTTTGCATTGATGCATTTGAACTTATTTCTAGAAGTGTGAGATGCGTATGGCAATTTGCAGCAATTGCTTCCTTAAAACGATGTCTTAGTTTGCAATAGCATGTGTCAGAAATGTCACTTTAGAATGTGTTTTGGTTGCTGTGAGGGAATCTTCAGTGCTCTTACTCTTTGCTTTTCCTTACACTTGCTATTTAAACAAGTCTTTTTTGCCAGCTTGATGGCAAAAGTGGTCATTTATTCAAAAGCTTTTCGATGAAAATGGTCTAAACCAGACCTCACAGAAGGGAGAGGAACCAGACTTTCTCTCCCAGTTGATCACCTGTGAGCTTCACAGTCCTATAGGAGCTTGACAGTACTTGCACACCACTTGTGTTCTTGGTGGTAGAACTTCACCAGGAGAAGGAACAAGTGCTTTACTTCTGGTTTTGGCTAGGTCATTGTCTGAGACAGGTTTGATTTAGACCTGAACCTGGAAATGCCTGATTTTATGCAAAGCTTGAAGTCACCTATTTTGGACCGGTTTGAAGAGAAGAAACCAACCACCTGTAATTCAAACAACAGCTGAAGAACCTCCCTCCTGGATTGGTATTTATAGCTACAAAAGGAGAGTAGTAGGATTTCTGGTATATCTTTCTCAGCCATGTTTTGTTGTGAAGTTAATTTTGGCTTCCATTGGAAAATAAGCAGCTTTACCTGTGTGCTGTGCTCTCATGGTTACAATAATTTTTTAGTATCTATATGTCTAGAAGTTACCCGTAAATTTTCCTGTGGTTTGGACTGCTAATTTCAGTTCCTTTACAAAAGCATTTAAGATGGTCTTCTCTTTAATTCAGTTTTGTTCATCTTAATGAAAGTTGTTTTTTTAAAGAATAATTTGAAAGGGGTTTTGATTATTTTATTTTAAAAAAATTTCCTCTTGTGTTATCATGATGATCTAGCATATGGTTCTTCTGCTACTCTCCCTTCACGCAGGTCCTTCCCATGGAAGGAAGGACTGTTGTGTTATTATTTACCATCATTCAACTGTGTCACAATTGTACCCGTTTCTTGAGCTTATTCTTAGGACTGGAGTTGAAATTTGAATTTTAAATCCATTCTTTCAGCTGAGTTAGTCCAGGCTGTCACTTCAACAATCTTCTGCAGATACAGAAAGAAATGAGGCGAATGCAATCCTGCAGATTTGATTGCAAACACAAAAGTAAGCTGCAGGATAATTCTGCCAACTAAGGACAAGTAGTGTGTTTTTGTTAACAGCTGCTGCTACTTGATTTGAGTAAAAGATCACCCACTGTGTACTAAGAATTCATAAACTACTTCCTTTTATGAGAAGAGCTATTAGGTAGCAGAACTGAAAAAATGATTGACTATGGTAATATATGATTTAATTTATACAACATACATAAAGCGATATGCATTTGAGTGACTGCTTAAGCCCTAAAATGTAAGGATTTAACATAATCATTATTACTACATATATTTCCTACTATATTTAGCATTTATAAAAGATTAAAGTAACTGAATAGAGAGAATGGTCAGAGTGTGCTTCACTGGCACTGATTTCTGTGAAGAGTGCTGAAAGAGGTCTGGGGCAACAGTTTTTAGAAGTGCAAAGATGCTGCTGCTCTTGACCCAAGTGAAAGACCCACCAAAATGTAATTTCAGACTGCAGAAGATAATTTCATAAAATAAGTAAGTATAGGTACATAAAGCATTGAGCTTCAGCAATGAACAAATATATCTTGCTGGAACACTACCGGCTTAGTTAATTTATGCTGGAATACTCTTTGCATAGCACATGAATTTTAATACAGATGAAGCTGCCAACATGTAAGTCCTGGTTCGCTATTAATACATAGTGTAAGCGATCTGTAGAGTAACTAACCTTAAAGCAGTGCTTAAAAGCAATCTGTGTATGTATGCTTAAAGAAAAAAAAATCTTGGATTTTTTTAGACGTTTATATATCAAATATAAATCAGAAGCCAGGCAAAGAGATTAATTCTTTTTCATTTCTCTTTTAGCTACTTGAGAGTTTTAAGGTACTTCAGACTAGTTTTTATCTTTTTAAAAGACACTCTAGAATACTGTTCTGAGAAGACTTTTCTTAACCACAGTGTTGATGTTCAAGTAAAGTGACATCAGAAATCACTAGAAACACTCTTGTGGTCAATGATGCAGATTATAGATTTTCTCAGAGGTTTGCTGATGCCAAAATGAGAAAACTTTAAAGTTTGCATATAGAACACATCTTTTACTAAAGACTAAAGACTTTTACTACAGAAAGCATGTATTTTACCCTGTGGCAGTGAAAATACAGGTATTTTTTGCTATGAACGTCTTGATAATTTTTTAAATTGCCAATAAAAACTTTACAGTGAAGTTACCTTCCCCAAGCAGGAAAGTACTTTACTAAAATGTCACCACTTTGAGATTTAGTTGAATATGATGACTCTTCTGATTTTGTATTATCTTATGTCAGAGTGTTCGTTACTTGAGACTTTCTGGACAGGAGCTGTGTGTTCATGGCATTGTGCTGTGCATGTTGGCAGCAACATCCACAGAATCCACAAATCATAATTGTAACTAAAACCTACTCACAAAATCACATGTGATCCGGTCTTCTGCCAGCATGGAATTCTTTCTTGCAGCTTGTTTCCTGATAATTATATTATGGAATATCACATTGGCTTACCCCATATGTTAATTAATTGCTTTGGCTTGCTTATGAATTTCAACAAAACTTCTGAAAGCTGTTTTTTAATCTGCTGTAGTCACCACCTCCATAGTGTGCAGCGGTTATTCAGTGAAAATGCAAAGTGGATGATTACAGTAGCAGAGCTCCAATTACTTTGATAGACACACGCAATCAAAATTGTGAGTGTTGTAAGTAAAATGTGTAATGGAAAGAAGGAAGTGATCCATAGAAGTCTGTCTGTGGAAAATGTGTCATTTAGTTTAAAACCTAGCTTTCTTAATATTTTCAGAAATCTCTTCCATGTATTATTGGTTTTGAAAACGATGCTGTCGTCTTTAATTTACATTCAAAGATTGGAAGATTAAAGCAATCATTCATAATCAGAATTCTTCTGAAAATGAACTTGTTTGGACTAAAGCATCTGAAATCAACACTAAGTTGTGCTTTAGGTTTGTGGTATAAAGAGCAGAGTAACTTAATCGTAGGTCTAGAGAAAGGTGTGATAGTGAAATATTGTTTTAATTCTTACTTTGTTAATGAGTTTTTTCAGTTGACTTCAGAGAACAGTTTGCTTTGTAGTGCATCTTGTGACATAATGCAGCCATAAAAGTAGTTATTTTAAGTAACAATGCTGTGTCCTATGAATTACACAATTAGTCTTGTCTTTCCTTCTGTAAGACAATTGTGAAGCACTTCTCAGCAAACTTTAGAACAAAGATCAGTATGTATATTATGACATGAGACACTAGAAACTACCTGGAGAACAGTGTGTGTGTGTGTATCTATATATAAAATAAGGTGTCATTACGTTGGGAAGCCCTGTTGGTGACTTTCCGTAATATTGTGTATTGCTGTGACAGTTTTCTATCAGACGCTGAAAGGGAGGCAGACCTAAGAGAACACCTAGTCAGTGTGTTTATTGTTGTGTAATTGGTTTCCCAGTGTGAAGTTACTAATGTTTTGTCTAGTAAAGCTATAGACTCCCACAACTCACTTCTAACGAATTCCACAGCCTAAAAACTGTTTGTACTTGGGAAGATTTACTTTTTCCTAATACATCTGGGTCCTGAAATGTTGTTGCAGCTTGTTACTGAGCAATCTGAGTTCTCTGTTGTACAGCAAAACAACTTTATTTGTACTAAAGCTTTTCTTGTTCATGTATTTGTCAACTGAATTGTGCCCTTCCTTCTCATATCTTACCTCTGCATGGTCACTCTTCATGAATTTGTTTCATGACACTTTTGCTTTTGAGTTTTATGCCTTATTTGTATTTTTGCGGATGTTTCACTCAAGTATTGCTTGATCATAGAAGTTTCAAGATGATACAAATGACTGATTTGTTTTTTTTTCCTAAAGAATTTGTTCAAAATAATTCTCCTGGGTAGTAGCAAGTGTATTTTCCTCATGGAAAATACAGCATCTATAGTGCACAGCATCTATTTCTTCATGATTAAATCAATGAGTCCATGAAGATAAGTGTTCTGCAAGAAGCTTTTCCCACATTGATCTTAATTTGACACCAAATACGGCTTCAAAATACTTTTCAGTTAAAATGTGCATGCAGTGATACAAGGTGATGCTATTGCACTTATTAGTACTTTGAAGAGAGCATGAAAAAATAATTGAGAAATTGTTTGAGAAACTATTTTGTGTAGCGACTGCGCCACAGGTTTTATGAGGATTTGAATTTTTTAATAGTGTGTTGTCGTGAGTTCAGTAATACAGGAACGTTGAATTTACTTGACTTTTTAAAAAAAATAAATAACGACTTGCGCTTATCACAGTTATTCCTGCAACATGTTTTGGGATAAAGGACCCCAAAGTTCTTCACAGTGCACTGGCTAATTCTCTCTGGGGTAAGAAAGACTACAGCAAGTAGAGAGGGTTTTTAAGCAAGTGGTGTGTTTAGAAACAGAAGTTGAAAATACAGCTCACAAAGAAATTTTGAATGTAGCAGCTCTTCAGGCAAGTAAGCTCTGTGGTAATGATTTTTATTCTATTAAGCGTCAATTTTTGCCACTTTTTTAATGAAAAATGGAGTGTCAGGGTTTATACAACTTGGAACTGTGAAGAAATGAATTGATCCTCTGGAATTTACAGTTCTGGGATTATCAACGTATCAAGACTGCTGGTCATTGCACTAAGCATCTTCCATCCTCAACTGAAGCTGCAAATGATAGAGGAGCCTTTACATTTCTTAAATTTATTTATTTATTTGAAGCAGGAAAATGCTGTGATTTGAGCCAGCAGGGAACATACTTGGGATTTAAATACAAACGTAGGAAAAGAATAAATCTGATGAGTGACTAATAAGAGAGAGTGTTTCCTTGTGTTTATATTGAACAAATGTATCAAAGTGCCGTTTAAAGAAGACTGATTTAAACAGCAGCAGCAATTAGGTGACTGTAAGCTTGTTAAGTCTGAGACTTTTCCAGTTTATTTAAACTGCCACTGTTACTCAAGGAGACTAATTACAACACATAGCTTAATGGTCAAAACCATAGATCTGCACGTTTAATGTTCTGAAGTGTCAGATATTTATGCATTTAAGACTTTAATATTTCTTGTAAGTTATGTTGAAAAATTAATGAAAACCTGTGTTAGCCATCATGGTGGATTTTAAGATGTAAAAATCCATTAATCACTTGCAATCTAATAAAAAAAGTGTTTTCATTCTAGTCCTTGTTCTTCAAAATGAAATCCTGTCTCTTTGAATTTAAAGGCCTTATAACCCCCACCAGAAGGTGGTAATAGTCCAGACTGAGAGGTAGGAAGAAGACTTTGGGCCGGTGCTGCAGGTCACCACCCGTGATGACTGCGAGTGGAGGTCCCGAGTTCCAGTCGAACCTTGGAGTCTAGTGCTTCCTCCCAGTGAAGCGCCTTTGAGGAACCTTTTAGTAGGAAACCCAGCACGCCGTCATGTAGACCGTGCTCCTTATTGGAGTTAGGATTCGGTCCCAGTGTTTTGCAGCTTCCAAACCTGTAGACAACATCTTCAGACCTTTCTCTTAATGCTGTAACACCAGAGCTCTTTGACAGTGACAACCAGAGCCCTTGAGCTGCTGTTAGATTGCAATGTGGGCTGCCCAGCCTGCAGATGGGAGGCTGTCGTCTTTATGCTTGGGGCAAAGGTGGGTACCAGGTGTAATGGTTCTTGATTCCTGTGTGATTAGATGGGTGAATTCACCTAGTTTGGAGCTCTCTCTGTTGTGGGCAATGGAGTGTTAAGACTTCATTTCTGCTGAGACTTTATTTACATGAGTTCAGTTAAAAGCTGTCTCTGTGACTCCTCTTTTGGATATTAAGTATTGTATGGTTCCAAGCTAATTACCTTAATCAGTCCTGTTCTTCTCTGTATCCCCTAAATGAAAATTACTGGAGCTATTAAAGGAAAGCAGTCATCTTAGGGCAGGATGTGGCTGTCTTATGTTAATATTGTTTACTGCTTTACATTATTACTTAGTGAAGTACACAGATAAAACCCATTGAAAAATACAAGTTTAAATAGGCTGAGGATGGTGGGAGAAAATTCAACATTAAAAGAAGTAATGAGGGTATAACAAAATTAGATTGGCTGGGCTGGGGAAGGAAGGGGAAGGTTCATCATAAGAAAAAAAGGTACAATAAAATTACATCGATTAATAGACATTAATTGATTTTTGTGTCTGATCCCACCTAATCCTTTTTAGGAAAAAATCTGTAAGATGCTGCTGCGTAGAGAACACATACACTAAACAGAAATGTGTTTATTTGAAATGTATTTTGGGGATTTAGAGAGCCTGTTTGCCCACTATGCCTTTCCCTCAGTCCTTGCAGGGTAGGTTTGAATATTATGTGTGTGAGTACATGGGCGTAGTTACTGCAACCTAGTTAACTGAGAGGAAGATCTCCAGGAACTCCTGCGTTCCAGTCCAGTGAGTTACTGAGCAGCCCGGGGCAATTAGCTCAGCTTCTGTGCTGTTTTCCTGGTGCTCAGCTGCCAGCAGCATCTCAGGAAATAAAAATCTGGGGCTGACTTAATGTGCTCCTGTGGAATTTCAGTGCTTAAAATGTATAGGTATGTGGTATTAGTGCATAGCTCTGTAGCTAAAGAAATAACAAGGAATGTGCTCATAAATTTGCTGCTGGATTAATTTAGTGAGGGAGTACGGTGTCTGCTTCCCAGGACAAAAGAGCCTTCTTTCACTGCGCAGTAGATCCAGCTATGCCTTTTGTTTGTACATCGATGGGAACTTGCAAAATTGGCAAAGAGCAAGTCCTTAATAAATCGTTGCGATTCATCCTTACTTTGTGAGAAAGTGAGATTTAATTCATCTTTTGTATGATTAGCTTCCATGCCAGATTGTCAAATGTGAAGATAAGCTGTCGGGTGGTCGCAGTTGAGCAGAGGAGTAGCTGTGTCCCACATGAGTCCGTGGGCATGCAGGGCTGTCAGATCGATGTTTCGCACGCTGCTGGCGGCACTGGGGGAAGAAGTCTTGTGTGCGCAGCCAGCTGCTTCTGGGATCTTGTGGGGCCGCGAAGAGTGAGGCTGCTGCGCACTCGTCTTGCTGTGTGAGACTGATGCTTCTGCCGGAGGCAGACAGTGCCTGCGACTGAGGAGGTTATTCAGAAAGTTGGCATGGGGAGAGAAGAAGGGATTGCTAAAGAATTGAAAACGTTAAATGGTGTTTGAAAGGCTCAGCAATCTTTGTGCTTAAAACCAAATGAAACAACGAAAAAACCCAAGCAGATTATCAAATTGAATTTTTTCTTCCTCTTTGCCTTTTTTTTTTACTTCTGTTTAAATAAGCTTAGTTTTGAGGTGATACTTGGCATAGCAAAGGGCTTATTTTCAGTTTGTTGGTTTAATTATATGGGAATGTGGACGATACTATGATTTTATAGCACTTACAACCTCAGACAGCACTGAATATTAGCTATTTCTAGTGTGTTAGAGAGATGTTCATCAGGAGAATTTGGGGTTTTGATGTTCTTCAAGGAAACTTTTAGATACTTGGAAAATGCTTCTAAGTGAACAGATTATGCTTTTTGCAATGCTGTTCAAAGAAACGCTCTTTCAGTTTTTAAGTTTGGTTTCTAGGCTGCATACTGGAAACTTTGACTTGTGTTTGTGGTGTCCGAAAAGGTGTTGATTAGAGTAAGCTTTTCCATTAGATAAAGTAATTCAAATGTATTTCTTTATTCAGATATAGCTTCTGAATCTGAAACTGCATCTTTTAAACTAAATAAATGAGATCAAATATAATTCAAGCATTTTGCATCAGACTGTTCTCACACTGACTGCAGCAGCGATGACTTTTGTAGCCCTCCCCTGTGTTTTCTACACCCTTGCACAGATTTGGTGCAGATCTAAAATACTGAGTTTTAATGTGCACGCTATAGAAAGCTGTAATGATGTGGGTAGGATTTTTTTCATAAAATCAAGACTCAATAGGATTTTTTTTTTTTAAAACCTTCACAAAATGCCTGCTTTTTAGTCTATTTTAAACAGGATTTTGTTGGGCGTGTTATTTGTCTGATCTGTAGAGCAGAAAAAGGGAGGCTTGCTACTTATAGATGAGCTGTGTTTTCAGAAGCTGCAGGCAAAGGAAGGCAGACTCGTTTGGCATCAAAGTGGCGCAGTTACTTTTGATAAGAAAAATGGAAGTTAGAGCCATCAGGATGAAACTAAAATAATACAAAGTCTGAAAATTTATCTGTTCAAAGGCTGCTTTTCAAGCTTTCAATTGGTAACCTGCCTTTTTAGAGTTAGGCTTAGAAGTGAAAGCACTGCATTTTTAAATATTAGATACCTGGTAATAAAACTGATTTTTGTTGGTTTTTTCCTGCCAACTTCTCCCTGTTACTCAGAGTGAATTTTGTAGAGTTTTGAGAAAATGGAATTTAACACTCCTAAGTCAAGCAAAGTCTCAGTGCATTTCAGAGAGCATAGTAGTAAAGGAGGAAAACTTTTACA
>VZSC01006078.1:608909-631955 GCA_013398225.1 Steatornis caripensis | reverse complement strand
CTTTTACAGGAGTGTTTCAGCTAACAGTAGTATGGTCTGCTAAACAAAATAAAGTACTCATTTAGGTTTCTGATCAGTTGTACACCACAGGGTGCTTTTACTAAAGGAAAAATAAACTTCCTGTAAGTCCTTGTCTTTTGAAGCTATGCAGCTACTTTGATTTAGAAGGTTTAGTTTGAAATAATTCTAGTCCTGTACTTAAAATATTGTGTTACTGTGTTTAAAAAAATGAATTGCAAGGGTTCCTGTGTCTTAGTTTCTCTAAAGTTCAGAATTCTTGTTTGTTCCTTACTACATATTGCTGCTGTAAATGGTTATGTGTGAGAACCTATACAGAAATGGTTTTGTGCCAAGATTAACCAAGAGTAATATGAACTTTGTCTTTGTTTTCAGTCCAGAGGAGCTTCCTGTCCATGATGCAACAATAGACAGGGTAAGTCAAGTGTCTTCCATTTTTTTGACTAGGAAGTAAACGTTTACAGGTTTATGACTTTTTTTTAATAGAAAGCATTGTGAAATGAGGAGATGAAGCTTTTTAGTGATTTGCACTCCCAAATAAACATATTCCAAGTCCCATAAGGACCTTGAGGCCATGTAGCTCGCCCACAGATCCCTTGGGGCCCACGCGATCTTACATTTACTAGTTGCAACGAGACGTGAGTTTTCCTCGCCCATTATGTGACCTAGTAAAGAAAACAAGAGCTGCTTAAGAGCTCACACCCAGCTCTGCCCTAAAAGAGTGAGGGCTTTTGTCTCTCTGTCATGAGCTGTCATCAGCTGTGCTGCGTGGATGGATGGTCCAAGTGAGGTGGTAGCTTTGATGCTGAGGTTTATGTTGCTGTCACCGGAGGATCACAGCCGTCCCCTGAAGAGCATAGCGTGCTTTTCTAGTTTGGGAAATGGTGACAAATATCCTGGCTGTTGCTGAAACGTGATGACCTCCCTTGTAGCGTTGAGTTGACAAGAGAGGTGTGTTCTGGACATGCAAGGCCTTGTCAGCAGCTGGTGCAGGCCCTAGTCCATAAATCCTTCTGCTGCTGGAGGGTATTGGAGGAGAAGTTTGGAAACTGATGTTTTGGGAGCATGGAAAGCTTTTATTAAAATCATTGGGAACTGAATTTCTGCTTGTCTGGGCCTAGTTACCATTGGTATTTCCCTTTGGTCTGTCAGACCCGTTGTTATCTCCAAGACCAGATCAGATCCTTCTTTTTTGTCCATACTCATCTTCTGTATCATCAGAAAATTCAAGATAAAATGTTTAAAGCTGTAAATTTCACGTTAGCCTTCTTGGCAGTACAAATCAGTGAAGTGCATGGAGAAGGGATGGAATGACTTGTTCTAAGGCAGCTTGGCTCCCTGAGTCTTAAGAGCAGCAGTGCTTCTGAAAATGAATTATTTTGAGCTTCAGTATAGGGCTAGTAAGAAATGCTTCTCATAAAAGAAGGGAACTTCTGAGTCCCTTTTGTTTTGCCTTGGTTCATGTGTGTTTCTGCACACGCAGCCTGAAATAGTTGCTTTTTCCTGCCATGTTTCATTACATTTAATAACGCAGTGAGTATATATATAGTTTCATTTCTGTCAGAAAGAGACAGCAGGGTGGTGACTCTATGAGCATGAATATTAGACAGCTTGCAATTATTGTGCTATATGTGTTTCCAACCTCTGATTCACTGTGGCTTTGTAGTTAGCCTTAAACCATTGGGGGAAAATAGCATCTCAGTGCTCTGTCCCATGTTGCATTCGTTCTTAGGCAGTGTGTCAGCATAGAAACAATATTTATTGAATCAATGTTAAATTGCAAATCTAGTGTCTTTTTATAATCGTGCAGTAGTGCACATGTATTAGACTCCCGGTTGTACTCCTGCTGATAGCCTGACCTCTCCTGGTTTGAGGTTTATCTGTCTTCTGTCAGTGGTGTGTGAACCTTTGCAATTTTCAAGATACCATTCATAGGATAATTAATGTGTCATGTTAATGTAGGCTAAGACTAAAAGCTTTCTGTGCAATATCCTTTAAAGTAACTTACTTGGCAAAGCTATTTATACTTTCCTTTTGCCTTACTTGTGAATTTTAAAAAATATTCCTAAGTCCTGTTTTAATTTTATTTGCCTCTAATGTAAAGGGTTGTGTATCTGTGTGAGTTTTGAATCTCTATTCTTACACTTTCCAGTTTAAAGCTTAAACTGGGTTTTTTCTCTGTGTGTGTGTGTTTATATATGTGTGTGTGTGTAATACTTTTAGAATAGGCATTATTACTGTGAATGCAGAGTAATTTTGATGCTTCATTACCTTGCTGGGCATTTGAGCTGCGATGCTGTGTCAGATCTATCCATGTTTTCAGTGTTGCACCTGTTAGATATGAAAGTGAACATAACTCAGACTGGGGAAAAAATATCTAGAAGTTTTCAACAATGGAACACAGAAATAATTGCTGTTTTGTCTACAACAGCATCACTTGAGAACTGGGATAAACTGACACAGAAGACATAAAAGCTTGAACAAACATACAATTGAAGTGAGCTTGTGGCTCAAAAGGCCAAAAGTCTTGAAAGCAGATCAAACATACAAACAAAAAGACTGTGGAAGCAGATAGTTTTATTTTTCTTACCAATTATCTGAACAACCTGTTGAGGGCACAGACCTTTCCTAACGTGATAGCAATGTTATTCCTGCAATCTAAACTATGCCTAGAGAACATCTGCTTTAAGGGATGTTGAAAATGCTTATTTCTTAAAGGGATTGTGAGTGTGAAGGAGAATCAGAAACAGTGTTGTGAAACCTATGAGATCTAGGAAGCAGTAGTTTTTCTACAGTTGCTCTCTAACTAACTCTTAAAAAAAAGTGTTTTAAATAATTTATAACATAATTTTTAAAAAAGCAAGTGGTTGAGATATTACCAAATACAGCGTGGAACCTGAACAAGGATGTGGGCAGTTGATTGCAACATGAATAGTTAGGTAAGTTAAAGTCGAAAGAGTAGAGGCTCTTCTTTTCCTGTAACTTTCTTATACTTACGTCAGGCTTAATGTCAGTTGGAATCAAATAAAAATAACTTAAAAAACCCAAACCAGCTTATTTCCAGGGCACCTCATCGACTGAATCGTGGTTGGGGTGAACCTAAATGGTCACTAACATGTACTTCTGCAAGGGCAAGGCTTTGGGCTCCTGGGTTGAAGAAGTCCTTTGCCCATTTTGTTGCATTGATAGCCAAGGAAGAACACGCAAATTCTGATGAGTAAAAGCTAGAAGTAAAATTATAATTCTATTGAGACAATAAATAATAATTTTCTTCTATGTTTTTCCCCAAAATTTCAGATGCAGTCAGTGAAAGTATTAATAAGCTTTCAGTATGCTGCAGAGCTTTGAAATGAAAGTCTTACGTCGTTACCAGATTGCATCACGAACCATATGAAAGAGAATATCCTTCCTCTCTTTATTAAGCCCTGGATTTGAAGTTGGAGGTAGAGGGGCTGTCATTTACAAAAAACCTTAACATTTGTTTATATTAATCTTTGAACAGAAAGCAGTAGCCACACACATACATTTTTCTGCTTTAGCTTTTCCAGTATTGAGCCTCAGCTCCAAAGCATTATGAAAGAGTTGAAATAGTGTAGTTAAAAATTTTTTTTAAAATAGTTAATAGTTAACTTTGTAGTATAATCAGAGACATCTCACCTACTTTACAGCATTTAAAACTGGGCTATAAAAATAGGTACTAAAAGTCTTCTTATCCCTGGAGCCAACAAAATACAGTTTAGTTTTTTTTGTCTGTGAAGATCCAAAGTGCCTTGAAATTCCAGGGACTAAAGTAGCTAGTTCCAAGTGCGTGTTTGGTTCCCAAATTCAAGAAGTTTATGGCGACTGTAGCAAGGTTTTCATAAGCAGAATGGCAATTTTTAAGGTATGTCCCATGCTTGCAAAGCGTATATAATACAAACAATGTATAGAATTCACGTATTTATTATGCTACATCTTACACTGCTTAATATAACTTTATTTTGAGAAGATGGGGTTTGTTTCGATTCTCATTTTATCACCTTGTTGTTGAAATATTCTTGTCAGTCATGTAATTTAAGCAAGTAGATCTTACCTTTGGAAGAAATCCTTGATATTAAGATATAGGGCCATTATACGTAAAAATGTACTAAGCCAAGGATGACAATGATAGCAAAGCTTTCTAGCTTTTAATATCAAGTAGCAGAGCTTATTCCCACTTTTGCTACTGCACTATTGCTCTCGCATAACTTGTTTTTGTTCATGTAATTTGCACCTTTTTAACGTTCTGCCTTGTAAGAAGGGGTGGTTGGTGTGATCACTGCAAAACAGTAGCTGATTATGTTTAGGGCAAGTCTGGGTAAAGATCATCATTTCAGAGTCAACTAACTTGCAGCAGAAATATTTTGCCTGAAAATTACTGAGTATAAAACCAAATTGAAGTATTTTGTACTTGCCACAAATGCGTAGAGAAGAAACTTTTATAAATCTTGTACTCAAACTCCTCTTACAAAATACAGTTCTTTACATAGTGCTGGAAATAAGGGTTTCTGTTCAGGTTTTGGTTGGCTGGTTTTTTGGATGTTTTAAAAAAGTGAACTGATGTTACTCTTTGCTGCTGTTCTTATATGACTGGATAAAAAGTTGATGTGTTAAACTTTTTCTCAGTATTTTAGGAAAACATAAATTGTTTAAAATGTATTTATTTTGAAAGGATTAAAAATTCTAATTTCTTTTCAGCAAAAGCACCTTGAGATTGAAAGAACTACAAAATGGCTTAAGATGCTGAAAAGCTGGGAAAAATACAAGAATAGTGAAAAGGTAAAGTTACGCGTGCTTTTTTTTTTCATTAGCTGTCACTTCTGAATGAATGTATAACCTTAAATTAGATTGTTAGTGTTTGTGAGATCTGAAAATAACCCCCACACTAAAAGAGCAAGGCTTTCTGTTCTTCCAAAATGCAATAATACATAATAACCCAATAATATTACGAAGCCAACAAAACTGATGGTCAAATGCAAGGAATTTCTAAGGGCTGTATTGCATATGCTCTCTGACGTACTCATAGTAATAATTGTGTGCCGTACTGCTTTGCGCTTGCACTGTGGGATTGGAACTAGGATCACACAGCATACTGTGTTCACGTCTGCAAAATAATCTGTGAAGCTGCTGAAGCATCAGACTGCTTGGCTTGTCTTGTCTTGCAGAGAGCTAGAAGTTGTGTGTGGTTTAGGCTCTGAGAATGCTAAGGAGGAAAAAAGAAAAATATTTATAAACTTGAAAAGAGGGGATACCTTTGAATGGGTATAACTGAATTCTTCAGGAATCATAAATCCTCTTTCAAGGGTTATGAATCTTTTTTTATTCCTTTGTATGCTGGATATTGTACTAATTAATATTTAAATTTAAAGCTATTCTTTTGAGTTACTGATGGCATCATTAAGATCTATAAATTTTTTTGTTATTAGCCTTCTCTTCTATGGTTTCCATTTTTTTAAAAAATTTTTTTCTTTTTTGCAGCCCAGGTTTACTGAAAGGCCTAGTAAAGCTTAGAGCCAGGGATCAGTGAAAACTGCCTCGAATAACTCTCCAAGGAAACTGATTAGTTATAACATGGGCCGTATAGTTTGATGTTTAAATAGCCCAGGATACCTGGTTACTTTGTTAAAAGGCGAATTGCACTAACTTAGAAGGTAAAAAGTATAGGAAGGCATTAAGTGCCCTGTTGCCCTTGGGATAAGTCTGTTTTTTCGGTGAATACGCAACATTGATAATCTTCAAGAGAAGTGAATTTTTTTGGTGGTATGAATGGGGTATGTTTTTGAATAGAATACTTTATACCTTGATGGGCTTTTTTTATTTTGGAAGCAGTATGGAAGAACTGAAATCTACTGGCAGCTACTTAACAGTGCCCAGAAGTGCTGCAACGTTTCTTAAAAAAAAAAAAAGTAAAATTATTTTCTGTGTGAAGCTGCAGGTAAATTCTAAGGAAGTGAATTGCCCATTAATAATCTTTAAATTGCTTTTGGGATTTTTAGTTACAGAATTACTTTTATCCTACTCAAACAACAAATAATGATCCGAGAGTAATGACAGAAAGCGGGTTATGTTAGGTATGCCATTAAGTGCTAAGTGCTTTTACGTGCTTTAAAAGCTACGTAGGGATTTTCATGCGTGTAGTTTATTTGCTGGAATTGTAGTCTTGTTCATTTTGAAATAATACAAGAATTTCAGCTGGAGAAAAACTTGCTGGAGAGGCTGTATTCCCAACGCTGTGTTCTGGGGAGGTTTTTGTACCTGCTCTTGTGGCTGTTAGGTGGATAATGCACAGAATATGAGGTTCCCAAATTCAAATTCCTTCTTCTCCTCAATGGGGCTTGCATTTTCTATTGGGATTCAGTTGACATTTTCTGATGCTGCAGATCCACTTGCATTTTGCTAACGACTGGAGGACAGCCTGCATCCCAGGTTACTGCCTGGATGACTAGACTGCAGCGTTAGCTTACTCCCGTACTAGCCTTTTGTTTCAGTAAATTATTCTGTGCAAAGTGGAAAACTTTAACAGGAAAGATTGAGACCAGAATACTCGTTAGTCTGATGAGCAGGGAACTGAGATACTACAATTCAAGTAGAGGGAGAAATTTCCTCAACAAGTCTGTTACTTATAGTGTCAGCTTGCTACCTTTGGTTTTGAGACTAGTAACTGCAGCTTGCACTTTGCTTTTGTTAAAAATACCAAAGCCAGTAATTGATGAAACTAAGAAACTAGCAAGTTCATTTCCTTAAAATATGAAGTGAACGCGTGAAAAGTAGTAATTTGTTTCCCAAGTTTTCTTACAGTCCTACTTTCTGTCCGGTCATCTTCTCTAGAAGGAGAAGCTAGAGGTCATAACACTTGTGGCTTTGTTTCTTTACTGTGGTGATTGGACGATTTGAAGATCAAGTATGTTCCCAAGTCAAAGGGATGATCAAAAAAACCGTGTAATAGCTACTTTGTTTGCAAAGAGAATGTTAAATATGACCTTTCAGGTAACACAATAGCTACACGTTCTTTAAGCAGCAGTGGTCTTGCTTTTCAGCCATTGGTGACGTCAGTCCGTGATAGACTGTCTTAACTGAATAATCCTCTTTTCACCAAGCATGCAGAAGGTATAGCAGATCAGCTGAGCAGAAAGAGTTTCAGTTCGTGTATTCAGTATGTTCATAAAGGGATGAATTTTGCTTGAGGCTAGGAAAAATTTTCACTGATGTTGAACTCTGGTGGAGCACAAGACTTTAGAAACAAGGGTGTTTTCCTTACTCTTTCTTGCATCTTATATGGTAAATGAACCAGAACATACAGAATTAAAAATCGTCGTCCTCCTCCCGAGCATGCAGTGGACAGTCAGGCATCACTTGTCACTGCTCTTTATGGAAAGCCTGGTGATGTTCTCAGGGCTGTACGAAACTCACAACTAAGGAGAGTTTTTATCTGAAAGTGCGTTGGAAGAATGCACCAGCTTTCCATGCTTGCATTCTCTTAGCACGAAAGCAATAGTTGCGAGAACAATTCCTGACTCTTGCTTTCTGTCTTCACTTGATTGGATCAAGTGGTTAACACCAGAGGAACAATTGCTAAAGAAAATGAACAGCCTGTATCTTAAAAGACTCACTTCACCTGACATTCCCGTGGTTTCTGTGCAGTCGGACTGCTCCTGAAATCGACGTTGTTTAGAAACAGCTTGGAAGGGAACATTGCAGCAAAACTAACAGTAATAATGTTGTAGTGTTACAGATTATAATTGTAGTGAGGGCTTCATTTTGGCATACTTGGGTTCTTAAAAAGAGAGCAAGGGAGAGTCAGAGAAGGTGATGGTCCCAGGGACAGAGCAGGTACGTACAAAGTACAGGACTTTAGACATCTGGTTTGTGATGAGTCTTCATATAATGTCCAGCTGAGAGAGTTTTGGCTTGAAGAAATCTATTTGTACTGTACGTGTACTGTAAATGAATCTATAAATTTGATTACATTGTCCACAACCATCATATGCTTAATTGCAAAATACAGTTTTCATTTAATACTCTTGCAGAGCTGCCCGTAGGCTGCTTCCTTATTTTTTTCCATCATAATGTCACAAGGAGAATTAATGCGAAGACATTAACACACTGAAGTGTGTGTGTGTGCACGTGCACGCAGGAGATGCTTCAATTTACGTCTTCCCCTGATCTTTATTGCAGAACAGTATCTCAAGAGAGAGATGGGGGAACTTCACACTGTTTTCCCATTAGAACTTCTGAGCTTCAGTCTAACAAAAAAAAAGCGGGGGAGAGGGATGCGGGGAGAATGGAGGGCAGCAATGTGTGACCACGAGGAACTGAAAAGAGGCAGAAGAGCTGTCACATTGAGACTAGAAATGTGCCAGTCTCTACCATGTTTGAGTAATGATTTAGAGCTAATAAAGGATGACACAACAAAATGAACCCATGTACAACTCCATAGCCATGGGTAAAGCTCCTTGATTCGTATATGATTATTTGGGCATCTTTTCAGTGGAGTCATCACGTTCTTACAGACACCAGTCTCTGAAGTGTCTAACTGCCCTTGTGTCTCTGCATGATTGATAGTTGTCAAAACAAAGCTTTCATCTCCCCATCAGTCATTTCCTATGCAGGAAGTGTCACAGAGCAGCAAAGTTTGTGTTTCAGTGTGGTCTTCCCTCTAGCTTTTGCTTTTATTTCCTATTTGTATTCTACTGCTTAACAATCCCGGGTTCAATCAATCACCACAGACAGTAAATCTTTCCTGGCTTAGTATGATCGTAACTTTCAGGAAAGATTAAATAAAACTGTTACATATTATGTTCCCATTTGAGTATTTCCACCAAAGTATTTCTGTCTTTCACTGTCTGCCTTCATCTATCTGTGATTGAAGTTGCCTAAATTGAGAGGGAAAGGAAGAAGAGAAACAATCAGGGTAGCTGGCAATTTCCAGCTGTTCTGGCATTCACACAGAATATAATAAGCAAGTCTCCACTTAGTTTAGAGTCTGAACACAGAGCCTTAATGAAGAACCCTCTTCGTATTCCTGAGATTTCTTGAATGAGATCGAGCAACTCTTGTATTTGCACTTTTTCTTCTTTTTGTGCAACCCACAGAAGTTGAAGACCCTCTGAAGGCAGCAGTCCTTATAAATATACTTTCTTTTCATTATAAATATACTTTACTGTGAGGCTTCAGATTTTGATTCACATGCTTCTCATCACTGATTCTTTTTGAGGTGGCAGAGTCCCTCTGCTGCTGGTGCAGCTCTTCCTGACATAACGGAGAAAGTTTTAGTTTCAAGAAAACCAGTTCTATGTCTTGCAGCAGTGAGGATGCCAGTCCCCACTCTGCAGACTAGTGATGTGCGATAGTGGCCTCATCTCTTGTCCTGGGACTGGTTGGATTTATGAGTTAAGAGATTGGGGAAGAGGCAGGAAGGGGAGGCTGGATGTTTTTCAGGGTTTTTGCATGGAGGCCACGTTGAATGTTGCGGACTTCATTATTTGAGGTGGTGGCTAGTTTGGAATATTCCAGATTTGACAGGTTTTTTTTTTTTTCTTCTCCTTCTTGCTTTGTAAGCCTTTTAATTCATTGTGTTTATTCTCTTGTAAATTGGACCTTCCCATTGTGGAACAGATCCAATTTTTTTTGCATGAGAAGCTCCTTTTGTATCCCCAGGTGGCAGGACAAGCACACACTAGACGAGGCCCTATCTACTTCAAAATCAACAGTATTAGTAATAATTGCAAGCGTTTATGACAGCTATCCTTGGCTGAATATCAGCTTAGATGTGGTACAGAATTTGAACCTGTATTTTTATTTAAGTTGTTTTTATATAATTATATCTACTTAGGGTGAGTTTCTTTTTTCTATGTCCTGTGCTGGTGGAAACATCCCAGATTCCGTAACACCATTCTTTGAATGATGTATGTTTTCAAGCAACGATTTTCTGAACTCCAAGTTTATATACTTGTATTTTGCTTTGTGCTACGATCTTAAGAAAGCCTTAATTCTGAATAATTTGTTGAAGATTGACTATTTCATCGCCCCAGAAGTAGAAAAAAAAGAAGAGTAACTTGCTAAATTTTCTATGTTTTATTTTAATTATTAATTCAGAGAGAACAGACGAGTACATTAGGGTTCTGTGTGTATATAGAGTCAATCCAGCATTTCTCAACATGTTTTCAACCTTATATGACATGGAAATAAAAGACAGCAGAGGGCAGTAGTGTGGTACTTCTGGTAAAGATGTTCAATTAGTGAATAATCCGTTTGCTTATTTCTGTGTTCTTTAGCTGTTTGGTGGCCAAATGATTATCAAATGAATTTTGCTGTGAAGTGTGTGTGGGTCATCCTGTCCCCACCTCACGCTCCCTGAGCTGCAGTGCAGCTGTGTTTTCACACAATCACAGAATCGCACACGTTGGTTGAGGTTGGCAGGAACCTCTGGAGGTCATCTGGTCCAGCCCTCTGCTCAACATGCCCACCAGCAGCCAACTGCCCAGGACCATGTCCAGACAGCTTTTGAGTATCTCCAAGGAGATAAACCTCCCTGGGTAACCTGTGCCAGTGTTCGGTCACCCTCACAGTAAAAAAGTGTTGCTTGATGTTCAGACGGAAACTCCTCTGTTCCAGTTTGTGCCCATTGCCTCTGGTCGTATCACTGGGCACTGCTGAAAAGAGTCTGGCTCTATCATCTTTGTACCTTCCCTTCGGGTGTTTATATACGTGGACAAGATCCCCCGAGCCCTCTCTTCTCTTGGCTGAACAAGCCCAGCTCTTTCATATTTTCATCATAGGACAGATGCTTCAGACCCTTAATCACTTTTGTGCCAATTTCTTGGATTCTTTCCAATATGTCCATGTCCTTCTTATACTGAGGAGCCCAGAACTGGACAGGTGTGGCCTCACCAGTGCTGAGTAGAGGGGACCTGCTGGCAATAGTTCATCTATTGCAGCCTAGGGTACCATTAGTCTTTGCAGCAATGACACAGCGCTGGCTCGTGTTCAACTCGGTGTGCACCAGGACCCCCAGATCCTTTTCTGCCAAGCCGCTTTCCAGCTTGGTGTCCCACAGCAGGTCTTGGTGCATGGGGCTGTTCCTCCCCAGGTGCAGGACTTTGCATTTCTCCCTGTTGAACTTCATGAGGTTCCTGCAGCCCATTTCTCCAGCTTTTTGAGGTCCCTCTAGGTGGCAGCACAAGCCTCTGGCATATCAGCCACTCGTCCCAGATTTCATTTTATATGAAATTATTCACACTTGTTTCCATGTTATCATTTGTGTAATGGAGCCTGTGCCGTGAAAGTTCTGTTCTTGAGTTACATTGCGCTCTTGTATACTGGGCAGACAGCAAAAGTCTGTAGCCTTCTTTTGAGCCTGTAGACAGGATCTTGTAACAACTCGGAATGACTGAGAGCTTGTTTCTCTGCCTAAATAAAATAATAGTTGAAACAGCAGAGTCAGCTAGATACAGATCTAAAGTGGTTTGGAAGAAACTCTGAATGTTATTTGGTTTTATTCTGTCAGGTAGTGCAATAATTCTGATTTTAGCTACTGAAAATACTTGCTTCTCTTTTTTCCCCACATAAGTGTAGCGAGACAATGAAACTGCTCGTCTCTCTGTCCTTTGTGCTCTTTTAAAAGTTATTTTTACAAATCAAATTTTTCAAACTTTTGTTTTAAAAGCACTTCCACAGTTCTGTATCTCAGTTTTTACTTACTTGTTCAAGGATTCTTCTAGTGTTTGGCTGTTTCAGTCTGGGAAGTGCAGAAGATGGGAAATCTGTAAATGCCATCAAGCCCTATGAAACTGATTATTCTTTGCCTTCAGCTTTATCTCCTAAAAGAGCCCAAACAACACCACACTTTGGATGTTTTGAATTTGTTTCAGTTCTGTTGCAATAAGAAGCTATTATTCTGAAGGCTTATTTCTGGCCTTTGATGTCCACCTGTCCTTCTCCTAAAATATTAATTTAGAACAAAAGTTGTCTTGAGAATTTATCTTTCAACCACTTCTCTGCATTAATAACCTCGTGGTTCTTGGAGACATTTGAAAATGAGTTACAAAATGATGATTAACTGGCAGAAATGTTTGTTGTGAAGGTACACTGTTGCTGTACCATGGGCCTAAGGATAACAGCCACATGTCACTGGGGGGACGTATAATACTGCTTCTGTTTTTTTCTTTTCCCAGAAAAGATTTCACACATTTGCTTCATTCTGGTTTCCAGTAGACAGGCTAATCTCTTTGGAGGGTGGCTGCACTGCAACTGGTGTTGCTTGGCTTTCAAAAGCCTGAATTTTCCTCTCTCGCAAACAGTTACCCTTGTGTCTGGGTTGACACACACTGAAGTTCTCTGCGTGAGCTGAAGTCTGGAATCACGTCTGTAGAAGGATGCTTTGTAGCACCGTACCACCTTCTTTATCCTTACGCAAGAAACCGTGCTGACATAACTGTCCTCGCGCTAGAAGCGTTGCTACTTAAGCAATCTTAAAGCAGCAAAGTTTTCTTCAAGAAGTACAACATTTTCTTTATGGGCAGCCTCCAGGATGGTTGATGCATCTTAGACAATTTTAAAATTTCAATTTGAAAAGGAGACAGAAAAAAAAAGTCATAACCCTTCGAAGGTCTGTTTCCATCAGAAAGCCATCAAAATACTTGTGTAACAGTCACACATTCTAAAATCCAGACACAAATCCTTGCTGGCATTAAAGACGCTTTCAAAGATCTGATATATCCCAGAGAGCAGGAGGTTTGCAAGTATTCTGCAATGAGGGGTTCATTAATCTTCCAAAACTGGAGACGTGAAATATGTGAGAAAGAAAAAAGGATCCTGTCTCTGAGGAGGATATTTCTTGTAAAATATTTCTTAGCTTACAAACATAACTTCTATAAATGTTTTAAAGAAGCGATAGCTTCGTGAACTGAATCATTGTGGATTAATGCGAAGGATACTTAACTGGGATTGTGTGTGTGTGTGTTGTTCTCTTTTAAATCTAATTGTATCTCAGTGCCATCATTAATATAATGGTAAGAACAGAACTTCAGAAACGTTCGTTTTCTTTGTTACAGATCTCTAATTTTCTTAGACACATCTCCAGAAGGATGATAACTTTTTGTGGTTTTTCAGAATTACTAGGATTCAATTGCTCTGGTGCTTTGCTTACCTTGAGTCTCTCCTGGCTGCATAAAGCCATGACTTTAGACAACTAGTCCATCTTTCTCTGTTTAGAGGTTCATTGTGCTCCTAAATGCTGCACCGTGAAGAGATGCAAATCAGAAGAGAACAAAGGAAGACAGTTGTCATTGCTCCTGGTTTTTTCAAATAAGCCCACTAAGAACCAAACCACTGAATGAGAGAGCAAGAGCAGTGGCATGTCAGAGGCAAGACTGATAGATCGTTTATATAGCAACTGTAGTTACGCACAGGTACCGAGTTATCTCCCTTCTGACCCATTTCTAATACAAGCTTTATGTGTCAGAACAGGATGTGTGAGGAATCGGGAATTTAATTTTCTGTTTCACGGCTAAGAATCGCATGCAGTGTTTGTAGGTTGTTCTGTATTCTTAGAAACAGTAGCTAAAATAACTTTTATATCTTGGCTTTGTGCAAATGTTTTAATGTGCGTTTAGGAAACTGATTGTTAGTTTAGAAATATGATCTGAAATCTGTTAGCTTTAGAAATAGCACATCATGGGGTTTTTTTGGTGATCTTATGTTTGTTTGGTATGCATACATACATTTCAGCACACCGTTGCAGTTTTACAAGAATTCAAAAATTAGTTATGCCTTTTTTTTTAAACTGGTTATCTTTAAAACTTTGTGATATTGTTGATTACCTTTCACCATCCCTATTTAAAACCTGTAATTATAGTGAGTCATTTGTGGCTTTACCTGAAATATGGTGTTGCTAAGTATCTGATTTTTTTTATTGTCTAAATTAGCAAATTTGGAGTAGTCTTTCCAATATTGGTAGAATAAGTGCTGCTCAGCAGAGGTGGTACAATTTTGCTAGGCCTTCCTACATGCTAAAGTCCTGGCTTGTAAGCATCACCTGCAGGGCGTGATGTCTTGGCCTGTGTGCCCATATTTTTTCCCCTGTGCCTATGCTGATTCCGTCAACAGAGGTCCCAGATCAAAGTGTTGCTGGACACTTTCAGTCCCTCAAAAGACAGTGGAACACTTTGCCCACAGCGTTTTGTCCCTTTGGTGGGACAACTGATACAATTGTGTTTTTCTCTTTAGCATGTTGTGTGTCCTTGTTCCTTTTGTTCAGAATGTTGTAGATTGTACTGCATTTATATTTTATTTTCTTTTTACAGTTTCATAGGAGAATTTATAAAGGAATCCCACTGCAGTTCAGAGGGCAAGTCTGGTCTCTACTACTTGACGTTCCTAAAATGAAAGAAGAAATGAAAGACTTTTATAATGTGAGTTTGTAGAATTTCCACTTAGCATCTAAAAATTTTAATTAATATTAAGATTGCAGACTTTATTTAGCTCTTGTTGTTATGCAGTGTTTTAAAAAAAGGATTAGAAATTGCATTGAACTCTGCTGCTTGTTTTAGCTTGGTAAAGGCTATGTATTGAAAAGCACTTTTTCAGCTTATTTTTGTTTCTGTAATTTGTGTAATTAATTTGATCGTCTTTCCATTTCTTTTCCCATCCTTGAATCCTTGCAAAAGTCTTTCTAAAAGCAAAGCAAACCAAAATTTTAACAAAACCCCTGTCCCAGTAAGAAAACAGAAACCTCTGAAACTATAGCTCCTTGAGAGATGTCTATTAGGAAGCACCTTGTTAGCTGAGTATCAGTAAGAGGAGTTCTGGTATTCTGGAGTAAGGTAGGCAGAAGGGGAATTGAATCCTTTAAAACTTTGTCTTTTCCTCTCTGTTTCTCTCTCTGCTAAAGGATTATAGGGAGAATTTAGCTAACAGAAAGGCAATTTAGTGTTGTAAAGTGTTTGAAGTTTTCCCCACAGGGATTTGAATGTTCACTGCCTTCTGAAGAAGTAATGTCCAGAGTTTCAAGGAAATGAATTACTGGTTTGATTTCGGCATTTTCTAGTAGCACTTCTTTGGAGCTGAGACTTTGGGTCTGAGTAGATGAGGAATCTTGTGAAGTCATGAAAGAAGATCGATGCTGGCATTCATGTTATCTAAATTTTGGTCTCTGATCTTCTCCATAAATTACTTACCGCTCTTTAATCTGACAGGCTGCTCTTTCTGGCTATTATATTTTGTTTAACTTCGGAAGTAAGACTGGTGGCAGATCCAAAAGGGATAAAACAGAGTTCATGCTGAATGGTGTAGTTGTGGGAAAGAATACTGAGTAAAACTAGAAGCGTTTAAAAATAGGCGAATTCATCTCCAGAGCTGATTAATGCCATCTAGTGCTCAGTGCAAAACAAAAAAGTGTTTCTAGTTCAGATGTAGAAGTAGAAAGAGTTTCTTCCATCATTACCCTTTATTTGTGATGAGCTCATTTTACTGCTCTGCATTTTCCCCCTTTGTGAAGTGATATTAACGCTCCTTGTTACAAGTATCACTTACAAATTGCACACCTTAAAATTAGAAGGAAAATACGCACTTTTGCTGTAGGTCAAACAGCTTCTTTCAGTTCTCCGTGCAGGGCGATTACCAGCTCTTAATCTTCTCTCTGTTTCTCAAACTCTAGGTGCCCTTTCTTTTCACTCAGGCTAGAGGCTCCCATGAGGGCAAGGACTCAGGATGCTTCTTTTCCTATATTCGAACAAACCATAGGCTGTGGTCCTCATGCCACCTTAAAACTCAACATTTTCTTTTCCCTTCTTTTCTTTCCGTCTCGGGGACAAATCATTCTGGATGTTTGTACTTTAAATTATAGTGAAAGGTGCAGGAAGCTGAGATTGTGGTTAGTGTTGTGCTGGTTACTGGCTGCTACCAGTTGGTTCAGTCACTTACAGGTAATTCCCTACCTGCCTGAAAGCTTCTGGTTGTATTGAACAGACTGAATGGATGTTATTGTTCCCTGTTTGATCCTTTTGTTTTTCTTATTTTTGTCTTTAAACCTTTTTGTTTTATTGCAACCAAAATCTGTAGAGTTCTGCCTTTTGATTGTCTGTGGTATTCTCTAATAATGCCTACTCAGATGTAGTATTTTCAAAATACCATGTTGAATTCAGTTAGAAATGTCTTACAAACTCAACTTTTAGGGACAGAAGTGAGAATGAATGAACAAATGTCAAGAGAAAATTATTTTAAGTGCGAAAAGTAAGGTGGCAATCTAACTTGTGCAAGCTTCCTACATATTCAGTTGCAAAATTGGATTTAATTAGAAAACATTAAAGCAAGTGCTAAGGTTAGAGGTATTCTATCTCTAAATTAGATCAGAACAGAAAGACAGAGGAGATGACTAGAGAAATGTCCATTATCTATACTTAGATAATAACTAGCAGCTGTATAGCTATTACTTTGTCTTAGAGAAAAAGGCAGGAAAAGTATGAAAACCACACTAAATCTTTTGCTAAAAGTCCAGTCTGGAGCACTTGTATCTTAGTTTCTTGTTTTTGAGTAGTAAAATTCACTTTGTCTTGCTCCAGTGATGTGCCTATGTGAGAAATGGCAATTAGAAATTTGAAATGCTGAAACATAGCCTTGAATATGGGTAGTGAATGGTACATCACAAAAATGTGTGCTGGTCTCATTACGTCTATACGGTGTGAATGTATCTGACTATAGAATTCATATGTGTTTATGGATATTTTGGAAGTTAAAATTGTTATGTTGTGAGTGGCTATTCTCTATTAAGCGTTTTAAATCATGAGATGGCAAATACTTCAGTCTAGGTGTGCAGGCAGGTTTCGGCTATTCTAGAGTTCACAGTTTTAAACTTAATTTCTGTTCTTTCCTGTTTTCCTAGAAACTGAAGTGTCAGGCACGAGGGTCTTCACCAGATATTAGGCAAATTGATCTTGACGTAAATCGAACATACAGAGATCATATCATGTTTCGAGACAGATACGGTGTTAAGTAAGTAAATTTAAAAAGTTTTGGTTTGTTTGTCTTAAAACTGGCTTCTGATCTGCCTCAAGCCTCTTTGACCTGCACGAGAATATTGGATGTAAGCTCCAGACTTTCAAAGCAGGATAGTCTATAGGCAATGATGTAATTACCTTTACTGCTGCAAAACCAGATGGTCACTTTAAACCAGCTTGATTTCCGCCACTGTGAGGTGGTTGATAGCATTCCAAAGACAACCATTTCTAAACTGTTCTTGTCTTGTTTCATATTTAATAAAAACAGTCTCAGATATTGTAAATACGAAATCGTGGAAATTCCAAGCTAATAAATTAATTAAGATTTATTACCTGGTGATTTTATTTAACTATATTTTCAGAAACAAAATAACTTTTTGCATCTCTGGTAACTTTTGTCTTCCCAGAGATTTTAGCCTTCCTTTGGATTTTATATTCCTCTTCTCCTAGTATCTAATTCAGAACTAAAAGAAAGCAGTATGTTACATGTAAGCATTTAATTATTTACAAATGTAAGCCTTAATGCTTTTGGATTTCTTCAAAATGTTGTGGTTTTTTTAACTGTCATTGAATGAGGAATATTAGGCAACTGTCATCTTTAAAAATGCTTAATAGTGAAATAAGTGGCGATGCAAATATCATCATTGTTGCTGGCTTGCAGCACCAGCACCGTGCTGAGGTGAAGAGGGTTTTTTTCTCCCTTCTGTGACTGTATTAGTTCAATTTTTCATCTCTTTTTCTTTCCAAGACAGATTCTACAATAGTCTGCTATTTTCAAGAAGCAATACTCAAAGAGCTGTGGACTTTAATGTGATAATAAACATTTTCTTATATTGTTATTCTAGGTATTTTGTGGATAAATTCTAAATGTGAGGAATTTCTCTGATGGCTGCAACACAGGATGCAGCAATCAGAAAGCAGAAATTCCCAAGATGAGAGCTATTCTGTGCAGCTGCTGTAGTTTAGATATATTTGTGCTGTGCTATCTATGCTTGAGCTGATGTGCCTTGCCTCTCAGAAGTGCTGACACGGTGCCATACAAAAATGGCTATGTTGCTTCTGGGCCTCAGTTGGTTTTTATGCACACATTTTAGGTGTTAGGAGAAGCTTCCTACCCCATCAGATTGGGGTTAACACAAGCAGAGCCAGCTCCCGGTCCCTGTAGCTCTGTTGCAGGCATGCCCTCAGAGTCCACAGGAAAGCCTTTGGCTGCATAAAGCAATTTCACACTTGGAATAGATCTTGGAATTACTGTACATATGTTATGCGTTTCCAGTGATGCCTCGATGGAAAATTCAGAAATCATTTCACATAGCAATAAAATAAAGTCCTCCGGGTAAATCAATGACTTTGAAGTAGAGCGTATGTCTTTGAAGTTTTGTTCTTTTACAGGTCTGTAGTGGTATCATCAGTAAATAGTACTAAAGTTACCATTATTTAGTGTAACTTACTGTGAATGAGATTGAGCTCTTGAGTTCAGTTTTGTATGGTCATCTGAAGATACAGAAGGTTCCTATGTACATTTGGGACCTATTTGTCCTTGTAAAATAAGACTCCAGCTTAATATAAGTATATATAAGTATTTTAGGTTACGCTTTACTTTGGTTACTGAAGAATAGCTAAGCTTCAGTTCTACAAGAGGGCAAACAAAAATGCCATAATCTAGATGTTTTGGCAAAATGATCCAAGTAGGCATTCTTTTCCCAGAAGAAAATGTGCAGGCTTTTGCTTATGCTTTCTTTTTTTATCTGGCTAATATCTAGTTCTATATATGTGGTTAGTGATGGGCAGAGAGAATGTCACTGGACAGAAACAGGACAGTATGCAAAACTCAGCAGTTAAATTTTAGCAGTTTTAGTTGTAGATTAAAGTAGGAGTTCAGATTTCCAAATTCTCTCCCCAACAAATAAAAAAAGTAGGTGGGAGTTTAAAAATTCTTTATGAATGTATTCATTACTTTGGTATCCCCATTGGAGAAGAGCAGAGTTTTGGTTTGGATTTGGATTTGGTTGGGGTTTTTTGGGAGCGTCTTCCTACCTTCACAAGTTAGACTGTTTTTACAGAAAGCAAAGGACCTGTACAGAGCTCTTTGTAATTCTAACTGTGAAGTACGTGGCGATCAGTACGCTCTGGGGTACTGAGAATAGGATGGCAAGTCGGAGTTGGTGATGTTTTTCTTCAGTTTGACAGTAGCAGTCACTAAAGCAGCCTTTAATTTGGGTGCCAAGATTAAGACACCTTTGTGGCTGCTTTGTGTAGTTCAACTCTTCTACATCTCTGCTTGAAATTAGTAACAGCTGTTCGTGTTCTGCAAGCTCAGAAATCAGGTTTGGGGTGTTTAAAGTTTGGCATTCAGAATAGATCAGTGTTTGAAATGTAGCCCATCTGTGTTTCGTTCTACCTAGCTGTGAAAGTGATGATCTGACACCATTGCCTTCTTAAAGTATTATAGGTATTTTTTGAAACGTTTCAACATGTAAAACGTCAGAGAAGTGCTAAATATAATTTTGGTTTGAAATCAGAAGTGCGCATCATAGTAATGTGTTGTTTGTCCTGTTCTTCAGTGCTAGAGAAGTAAAATTGGGGAAACAGATTTCCAAAAAACATAGTTCACTAGTTTTATGTTTTTCTCTTTTTACAGAAGACAATATTATAGTATTTTCTTTTTTCTACTCTCCAGGCAACAATCTTTATTCCACGTTTTAGCTGCATATTCCATATATAATACGGTAAGTTGTGTACCTTCACACTTAATATAGTTTCTCTGAACGTACCATAAGATAATAACTTGCAATTCTGTATCTTCTCTCTAAGTAAAAAAACCCAAACATTTCAGAGACTTCTGGAAATACATAAAAATAGTTTGTTTGTTCACATGTTTTGAGCTGAAAATAAAACAAAGCATCTTGATTATGAGTATCTTACTGGACAGCCTGAGCTGTGCGTGCAGTTCGACTGAAGCTAAGTATTGTGACTAGTAAGAATAGTGAATTTGTGCTGTGCTGGAGTTTTACACTACTGATATTTCCCCCCATTATATTGTATGCTTGCATTCGTTTGAATGCTGGGAAGGAAAACACACTGCAGAAATACGCATGTTGGAGTAAACAGGCACATTACATAACCTGAAGGGTTCTAACAAATGGATGATTTTAAAGGTTGCATCTTCTTTACTTAAGCCCTAACTCTTGGCTGCAGTCCTGGATGAGGATTTGTTAGAGTGGGGTTTCCAGACTGTATCATAAGGGTTTAGAAACATACGTATTTTGTAATGTCTTTTGGCTGCATGCATAGAACAGAAGAAACAGAAATGCTCTCACGTCCACATTAACTATTTTGTGCACTGTCCCCTCGTTGTGCCCATTTTGATGGTTTCATTTTGTATCCAACAGCAACTCCTTAGAGCTCAATGCAAAATCTGTGACATTAAGAAGAAGAAAGTAAAATTAAGCAGTTACTCTAATTATAGACCACTTTGTTTCAGTTTTCAAAGTTCTAGGAAATGTAACCTTTCTGGCCTGTTTCAGTTTCTGTCTCCTCGCAATTGTTGGCCCATAAAAGAACTTACGTTGCTGGAATTTGTTGTCTTTCACTTGTTACGTTGTCTCAAGCTTTTCACTGTAAGCAGCCTTGGCACTGAGAAATGAAACTCTGGAAGGACCTTTCTTTATCTCGTATAGAACATTGGACTAATATCTTCAAGTTGCATGAAAAATATTGTTTACAATCAACTGTTAAAAGTGTAATGATGGGAATACTGCTGTGAGGTTTTTATTTTGCACTTACTTCGTTGCATTTTTCCTCTTAATGTATAGCAGTTCTTGTGCTTTGGTGTTATCTCTAGAACAAAGTTCTGCTAAGAACTTGTAAACCTGAAAAAACTTATTCAAGAACTAAGTCGTTGTCCTTACAAATACTTTATCAGTGAGGTTATCTGAGCAGGTAAATGATAGTGACAGTTGGTTCCTGCCATAAAAGTCAAAATTAGTAGCAGAGGAAATATGCAAGTTCAGTTATGGAACAATGTTTTTTTTCGTTTGGGTTTATTACATTTGCTTGCTATGGGCTGATAAACTTGGGCATGTTTATAGTTACAGGTCACTCGTGAGAAGTCCTGTGTTTACCAGATGATGCCCTGACTGCAAAACTAAACAAAGCAAGAACTGCCCCCCCCCCAAAACCCCTAAGCCCCAAATTACAACTAAATGCAAAATACATCAATTTGGAGAATAAGATAATAGTGTTACTTGAAATTATTAGTACTGACAAGGATTTTGTGCATCAGTAGAGAGTTCTAATGAATGATCAAGACTTCCAGTTTACTTTTCAGTCAGAGGGTTGTGCATCATCCCTTCTATCGTTATTTTAAATATGAAGTGTGTTTGGTGCCATAATTAGGGGACTTCTGCTATCAAGACAGGCAGCCTCTTTCCTCCACTAGCTCAAAGAAAAGCTAACGGCTCATGGTTATGAGGCTTTTGTTTTCAGCATTTTAATATTTTCACTGTCTGATTTTCAGGAAGTTGGATACTGTCAGGGAATGAGCCAGATCACAGCTTTACTCCTTATGTACATGAATGAAGAAGATGCCTTCTGGGCCTTGGTGAAACTTCTCTCTGGTCCAAAGCATGCTATGCATGGTATGGAGTGTCATGTCACTTGCTATATATTAGGTTTCATCCTGCCCTATATAAGTTGTAAATTATTTGAAAATGGAACTATCATGTCCTGTATGTATAGTCAAAATAAGACATAATGGGAGCTTGATACTGGGGGCCGTTGGATGTTACTGGAGCTCACCCATAATTGTAAGTAATTGTTTTTATAAGTGATGTCTTTTAAATAGTTCTTAATGAAAATCAGATGTTTTCTTTCCTCTTAATCTCTCAGGGAACGTAACCAATTGAAAGCTGGTTCTGTAGATGTCTGTATAGCAAGAAAATAGTAGTGGAAACCTAATACAGAATGTGCTAAATAATATTGTAGCTATGCTGTCATTTGGCAGGACAGGAATCCACAATTAAAAATGGACCTGTATCTAGGCGTGAACTTTGGGTTTCTTGGTTTTATCTCTGCCTTGCACAGCATTTCCTGCTCTCGCAGTCTTGTTACTGGTTGTTCTCCCTTTCCATGCCAAATTTATTATGATCTATGCATATTCCATGGCCATTGGTATGGAACAACTCCAGAAATTCCAGCATCGTTTGTAGATGTTAGTGATGCGGTGATTCAGAAAAGCTGTACTTCTTGGAAGTCTGAAAAATAAATATTATCTAGAACTTGGACTTTTTAAGCAAGTTTCCAGTAGCCTCTAGTTCCTTTTCCCTGCTTAAGACTTTCTCATACTGTGGTATCTTCCTTACCTGGCTTTTCAGTGTTCTGGATGTCCTCGATGCCCAAGATGAGAAGCTAGTAGAATATTTATCTGTTTATAATTCTGCAATCTGTTGCCTTTTTTTAAAAAAAAAAAAAAGGAAAAGTGCAAGCTCATGTGAGCATCAGTGTCGTAAGTGAAATTTTGAGTTCATCTAGAGTAAAAGACTTGCTTGGAGCTTTACACAATGATAACACAGACTAAAAGCATCTTAAAAAAATCTATAGATTTAATAATAAGAGCTATGCAACTACAACTGTGCAAATACAACTATGAGGATTGTTGAGCTCCTCAAAGGACATAGAAAATTCCAGGTGTTTTGGGGAGTAAGTGACTATGATTATTTGAATGTGTATGTTCTAAATGAGTTTATGCCACAGCATTTCTGTAAGTATCACTGTAGATTCTGGAAGGGAAACTTTAAAACTGACTTGACTGGTGTCACATAACTGTTTGCACTTTTCCTGTGTTCTTTTTTGGAGAAAGCAGTTTCAAGCACTGTTTGCCAACTCTTTAAAGCCTAAATCATTTCAATTCTAAGTTCACAGAATCCCAGGTTGGCAGGGGCTGGCAGGGCCCTCGGGAGATCCCCCAGCCCAACCCCCCCGCTAAAGCAGGTGCCCCCAGAGCAGGGGGCACAGG
>VZSC01006078.1:597111-607966 GCA_013398225.1 Steatornis caripensis | reverse complement strand
AAAAAAAAAAAAAGGAAAAGTGCAAGCTCATGTGAGCATCAGTGTCGTAAGTGAAATTTTGAGTTCATCTAGAGTAAAAGACTTGCTTGGAGCTTTACACAATGATAACACAGACTAAAAGCATCTTAAAAAATCTATAGATTTAATAATAAGAGCTATGCAACTACAACTGTGCAAATACAACTATGAGGATTGTTGAGCTCCTCAAAGGACATAGAAAATTCCAGGTGTTTTGGGGAGTAAGTGACTATGATTATTTGAATGTGTATGTTCTAAATGAGTTTATGCCACAGCATTTCTGTAAGTATCACTGTAGATTCTGGAAGGGAAACTTTAAAACTGACTTGACTGGTGTCACATAACTGTTTGCACTTTTCCTGTGTTCTTTTTTGGAGAAAGCAGTTTCAAGCACTGTTTGCCAACTCTTTAAAGCCTAAATCATTTCAATTCTAAGTTCACAGAATCCCAGGTTGGCAGGGGCTGGCAGGGCCCTCGGGAGATCCCCCAGCCCAACCCCCCCGCTAAAGCAGGTGCCCCCAGAGCAGGGGGCACAGGAACACGTCCAGGCGGGTTTGAATCTCTCCAGAGAAGGAGACTCCACAACCTCTCTGGGCAGCCTGGGCCAGTGCTCTGTCACCCTCACAGTAAAGAAGTTCCTCGTCATGTTCAGGTGGAACTGCCTGTGCTCCAGTTTGTGCCCACTGCCCCTTGTCCTGTCGCTGGGCACCACTGAAAGGAGTCCCACCCCAAGTCAATATGATACTAATTCAGTTACAAACATATTGACAAGAGTAGGATGGTTAAAAGTTCTTCCCCGTAGATAAGGTTTTTCATCTGTTTTTCTCTTCTAATTATGATTTGGAAGTCTGGAATGCTTTTTTGGGTGCAACCCATGTGTCTTGGGTAAATAGCCAACCTAATTTCTAGCATATCACCGCTTGAAATCAAGGGATGAATTTGGTGTGTCTCGTATTTCATATTGTATGGATGATGTGAAGTTTCTAAACAATAACATACAGGTATCTGACCCTGAAAGTGATTTAGGTTTTTGAACCATTGGAGGGTTTATAGTCTTAAAAATTCAAGATGAGTTATTATATATAAATTGAAAGAGCAACTTACCATGGAACAGCACCTTTGGATGTTACTAATGATGACTAATTAGCTTTGATATAGTCATTCACTGTTTACACTAAGAAAAAAACCCAAACACCTCGCCCATATTAGTAAAATTTCCTAATATGCAACCTGACATTTAAGTATGATAGAATGTGCATTTGTGTCTATGAAATACTAAAACTGTGTGCATCTGAGGTAGTAAATCTTGCAGCTTAGTGACCATGCGCTGAATTACAGAGTTAGTAACTGGAAAGGGTTTTGGTTTTTGTTTGGGACTTTTTTTTTTTATAGTGACCTGTTCTGTGGGTCCATACTTTCTCTAGTTTTCCATACTGCCTGTCATTTACAAGTAAAAACTGTTGGGTTGGTTTTTTTTGTAGCCTTTTTTAATCCTAAGAATACAGAATCGCTGTTCCAGACCTATTTAACCCAGTGTCCTGCCTCTGGTAGTGACCAGCAACAACTGCTCAGCAAAGTGTCTGAGAATAAGGCAACCAAAGATCACCACATTCTGGAAAATGTATTAGAGGCTGAAGGAATTTCTGGAGGGCCTTCTTGAGATGATAATTTCTTTTGCCTTCAGTAGTTTCCAGTAGACTTTTCTTCCTTAAGTAATTCATTGTGTTTGGCTATAGATTGTGTTCTTCCGTTTTTGTTTTGTCTCTGCCACACGGTGGTCTCTCGATGATGCCGTTCAGATTTTGCCCTAGAGTAAGATGGTGAATGTTTGTAATCTGTTCACCGCTGACACTTGGTGGTATTTCCCCTCAGATGTTTCTTTGCTGCGGGCTGATAAGACATAGCGGTTTATTCTGTTCTTCTCACAGAAGCGGTTGTATATTTTGATAGTTTCTGTGACTTCTTGCCTTTTCCAGATTTTCCAATACTCTTTCAGGGTGGCTAGGACTTGACTGGTTATTCAGTGTGGACACATGGCACATGTCAAACAGCTTAGGTAGTAACTGTAGGTAACTGTATCAGTCCCAGCACACACTCCTGTGCAACTTCATGGGTGAAGCCTTTTTGTCTGTTTTATTTTACTCTCTTTTAACTCATTGGATCACATGCCTTAGGAGATGAACTGAAGAGATGAAGCTACTTCAGAGATAGAACCTACTAAGCACCTTTGGAAAGTCAAATAGGCAATATCCTCTCCCTGTGCCTGCAGATTCACTGACTTCTTCAAGGAAGCCCAGTAGATTTCAGAGACATGACCTTTGTTTGTAAAAACCATGTCGATTCTTCACTGCATTGCATCCATCTGGATGTCCACTTACCCCAGCTTTCTTTATTATGGTTTCTGACTGCTTCCTCTCGGAGTATTGGTCTGAATATTGGACCGATACTGGATTGAAAATCAGTTTAAGAAGAACTGACATCACGTCAGCCACTTTCTAGGCTCCTGGTATTTTAAGCAAGAGATTTAATAGAATCGATATTTCACTTGTTGATCTTTGAGTTCTTTTAGAGCTCTTTAGGGTTCTGACTTGGGAACCTCCCCAGTGTCTTCCATGCAAAAATTTAGCGTGTTTTTTAGTCTTAACTTTATCTTCTCTGAGCACTTTAAAAAAATCTTCACAGGCTGTTGAGCCTACAAATTCTCTGTCAGGCTTTCTGCTTCCCAGGTGTTTGGAAATAGGTCTATTTGTATTTTTTTAATGTCTTTTGTGAGTTGTTTTTTGGGGGGAGGCTTGTTTTTCACATTTTTATACTGCTAGTCTTTGATCATCTCTGCTTTTCTGAACTGAACACAGCTTCAGCTTTTTGAAGGATCTTCTTTGAATAGTTTCTTTTCCTGCTGTGTTACTGTCCTAGCTTTCCTTTACATTTCAGGTTGTTTGGCTAGTATTATGTGTTTGCTCTGAGTCTTTTTTAACTCTGCTGATAACTCAGTTGGAAGGAGTGCTTTCCTTTTCCAGTGTATAATCACTAAAACTATTCAAGACTTTTTAGTATGCCCTTAATTTCAATCGTGTGAGCTCACAGTCTTTACTTTATGTGCTATATTTATCTTTGTCTGGGTAGAATACCCCTCTGTCTTTTTTTATGGTCTTTTTTTCAGTGCAGACAGTTCTAGTAGCTGCCTGTGCTGTTTGCCCTTCTGTCGTGAAGGTGCAGGGCATAATGCTGATTTATGTCTTTTTGCTTTTAAAAGTTTTAGTTGGTATGGGTTGTGGTTTTTTGTTTTGCTTTTTAAAGAATAACTATAAATTTGTTTTCCCCATGATCTTATAGTAGGTAGACTAATGTAGGACTGATGGATCTGCTGTCACCTACCATTACTAATGTAGTAATAGTCACTAAGGGAACATACTGATGTTTTGCTGTAGTAGTTTAGGCAGGAGTGTATGCACATCCATATGTGGACATCGTAATATTGCTGTGAATATCTGTTCAGATCCGTTGGTCTTATAGAAGGATAACGTTCTCAGAGGTCTGAACACCTTTTTTTAGTGTCATTTTTATAGTACATATACCTTTTACACGGTCAACTTCTTTTTTTTTTTTAGGTTTTTTTATTCCTGGTTTTCCCAAACTGCTGAGATTTCAAGAACATCATGACAAAATACTGAAAAAATTTTTGTCCAAACTTAAGCAGCATTTGGTAAGTATTTATATCACAATAAAAGCAATACTGATTTACAGGTTGCTACCTTGTTTCAGTTCAGTTCAGAGTCAGAAGCGCTGTTGTTTTCCTTATAGACAAAGTTATAGCGCACCTTGGCAGAGTAATGATAAAACTGGATCTTAAGAGTAATTAAATTGTGTGCCTGTCTCAACTTCTGACCTCTGAGTTAGGGAGAATATGTGCTCCTTCTACCTGGCATTGTGCAAACCGCTGTTGAGCAAGCTGATGTTAAAACACTTTATCAAGAGTTTACTGTATGTAGAGCTTTGTGGCTCATCTCTGGGCAGAGGTGACTTTGCAACCAACCAGTTTTAATCGCTGTTTAAAAAATAAACTTTGTAAGAGGAGTTAATAGTCCTTTTAAAATTTGCACGTAGTAGTATTTTCACAAAGCTAAATGTTCAGTGTTATCTCTTCTAATGCTCTTAAATAGGAGATAATATGCTCTTTTTTTTTGCTAGTATTGGCTGTATTTATTCTAAGGAACAAATTATTTTTTAATAGGAGAAAAACCCCCTCCCAATAGTCATCAAGAATTGTCTTTTACAATCACATTGGTTCTGCCAGAATCCATCTCCAAGTTTTAAAAGGTAGTGTAAGAGATTCTCAGTTGCAGCAACATCGTCTAAGAGTAATAGCTGCTTACAACATTACCTTCCCAGGACTATATTATTTTCTATTTACTATGTTTATCTCCTTAGCAAAAGCAAAAAAGACAATTTGGGAGCAGGCTAGCACCTTGGCAGTGATGAATTCCATCTAATGTGTGCCTCTTGTATTATAAAATAGAATTTAATCTCTTTTTTTAACAACATGCTCTAAGACCCGCTCGTAACATGGAATTAGGCAGATATGGTTAGGAAAGAAACTGCTCTTCTCTTAAAAGGTCAAGTCAAAATTAGTCATGTAAGATAATCTTGTCACATGAAAAATACCAAATATCAAGACCAGTTCTGTAACTAATTTGGCTATGAAGTGAAATTTAGGGATTTAGTTTTTATGGTATGTACAAGATGATGATTCTTGTTTAGAAATAGTCTTATTCTCATTTTTGAGGTTGTCACTTTTCAGGCACAAAATACAGAACAATCCCAAGAAGATTGGGTGGTTTTAACCATAAATGGTAAAAGGCCCTTATACTTACTTAAAATTAAAAAAAAAAAAAATTGAGGTGATACAACCTAAGGCTGACATGTTATTAAATTTTGTATGTTGCTTATATTACTGCATTTAATAATCAGGAACTTTCTTTTTCCTGTCGTCCATCTCCAGTCCTCCCCCCCTCCCCCCTCACCTTGGGTGACTTGAGAGTTTCAGAAGAGTGCAGAAAGTTGCATTAGTAGCTGAAAAAGCTGATTTAAGTGAAATGCTTTGATAGCTCCCTTCTGAGGGAGTTCTTGGCCACTTGTTCAGAGGGATCCAGAAAACACTCACTCTCCCTATATATTTATTGTATATTTTTCTTTTCAGGTTTAAATCAGAACTCCATTCGATTTTTGTGTGAATTAGTTTAATGATACTAAATTTAATAGCAGACAGGTTTTTTTGTCGGGGAAAGGCATGGTTCGTTATATCTATCTTTCAGTAGGCTGATGGCTATTCTTACAGGGTGAGAAAAATCTCAAAATAAGGTGTTTTTTGTCCTGTTTTTTTTAAAATACTCTCAAAATGAAAATCTCGTAAAGATTATTTCAGTTATATTAAGAATTATTTCTCCTAATTTCTGACTGTGAATGTGTCACTGAGATGAGCCCATTTTAACTTGCCTAAAGAGCAAAGTAAAGCTTGTAGATAAACCAAAGGGCTTTGTCCAGTGCTTATTCAGTGTTTTGTATACTTGAAATTTTTGGAGAAGCTGAATGTGGCAAGCCTAGAATATAATCTTATCTCAGAGTTAAAATTCAGAATTTCTTAACTTCTCAGCTTTTACTTTCACTTTTCCTCTGACTGTGCAAAGAACTTTGAAGAGCTCAATGAAACCGCAAAGAAGCTTTAGTCATCTTTGAATGGGATGGCACGGCACATGGACCGTGTATGCTTTAGGGGAAATTAGGATCCCCTTAATTAAGGAATGAAATTCCTTATCAGTCTAAGTGCTGTTTTGACGTCCTGTGTTTGAATAATTTGATTGTTTTAGGCTGGTTTGTGGTAGATAGGTATTCTTTTCACAAAATCTTTTCAGCCTTTGACATGAGTTGGCAGTCTTGCTATAGAGAAAGAAAAGAGTTAATGGACCCAGTGCCTGAACTTTGATTGCTCCAGAATATTGATTTATTTTCTTGAGAGGATTTAATCCTCTGCTACCTCTGTCCCAAGAATAAGATGGAGGTCTAAGATGTGTTAATACCTGTGCATCTCCGAATGCATGTTTGTTCAGGTGGTGAAGTTGGTGAAGAAAAACTATAAAAGACAGAAATTGTATTTGTTGGATTGAAGCGACAGTATTTCATGTAGTAAAATTAATTCTTTATGGTCAGTATTGGGTACGTTGGCCTCAACATGGAAATGTATTTTTTTATGAACAGTGCAAAGCATTACTTGATTTTTGTGAGTATTATTAAACTTCTGCACTTTTTACAGGACTCCCACGATATGTCCACGAGCTTTTATACAACAAAGTGGTTTTTCCAGTGTTTCCTTGATCGTGTGAGTATGTTTTTCATTTTCTCTGTCTGCTTTTAATTGTGACTTGGGACAGACTGTTTTCACAGTGTTGCCTGATTCTGTCATTGCAGACTCCCTTTACATTAAGCCTCAGGATATGGGATATCTACATACTTGAAGGAGAGCGGATTCTCACTGCTATGTCTTACACAATTCTGAAACTACACAGAAGTAAGAAATCTCTCAAACATTTGAATGCTAACAGAGATTCAGCTGGTGTTGTTCTCATTTTGTGTGGCTTGACCTTGTGTGAAAATCTTAGTTTCCCATTTGCCTTATGCTATTTCTGACAGATATTTTTCTTTCCTTATGAAAGATCAGAATCTTTTCTTTATTAATGTGTGTGTGTCTGGTGGATTGATCTTGGCTGAATGCCAGGTGCCTATCAAGCCACTCGATCACTCACCTGCTCAGTGGGACAGGAAGGGGGAGAAAATAAGATGGAAAAAAACGTGTAGGTCTAGATAAGGGCAGTTTAATAAAGCAGAAGCCATGTGCGGAAGCAAAGGAAAACACAAGATTTATTCTCTACTCCCCACCAGCAGGTGATACCCAACCACTTATCAGGAAATAGGGCTTCAGTATGTGTAGCTGTTGCTCCAGAAGGCAGATGTCGTAATAACAAATGCCTCCCCCCTTCCTTCTTTCTCTTAGCTTTTACTGCTGAGCAGACATCCTATGGTAGACAATATGCCTTTGGTCAGTTTGGGTCAGCTGTCCTGGCTGTGTTCCTGCCAACCTCTTGCCCAGCTCCAGCATGCTGGGTGGGGTGGGGAGGGAATGTTGGAGAGACAGCCTGGATGCTGTGGAGCACTGCTCAGCGGTAGCCAGAACACTGGTGTGTTATCAACACCTTTTCTAGCTACGGATACAAAGCACAGCACTATGAGGGCTGCTGTGCGGAAAATTAACTCCATCTCAGCCAGACCCAATACAATGTGATTGCCAAAGTAAAATATTTATTACAATAAGAAAGTTATGTAAACATCAACATGAGATGAACTGTATTGCTGATTAAACAATGGAGGGAAAATGTAGTTCCACAGTTTGGAAATGGCTTGTTAGCCCCTACAGGATTTAAATTAATCAAAAAAACAGAAAAGAATCCAGAGTGTGCCACTAAATACTTGAATTCAGCAAACAACTCAGCAATGAGGAAAATCACCAGTGTACGATAGAATCACAGAATGGTTTGGGTTGGAAGGGACATTAAAGGCCATCGAGTTCCCACCTCTCCGGAATGGGCAGGGACACCTTCCGCTAGACAAGGCTGCTCAGAGCCCCATCCACCCTGGCCTTAAACACTTCCACGGAGGGGGCATCCACAGCTTCTCTGGGCAGCGTGTTCCAGTGTCTCGCCATCCTCATTGTGAAGAATTTCTTCCTAATATCTAATCTAAATCTACCCTCTTTCAGTTTAAACACCGTTACGCCTTGTCCTATCACTCCCTGCCCTTGTAAAAAGTCCAGGCTGAACAACCCCGACTCTCTCAGCCTGGCTTAATAGGAGAGGTGCTCCTAGCCCCTGATCATCATGTTTCTCTCTGTACCGTTGTTTGTCCAAGAACATAATTAAAACTCAGAATTTCTGTAGTCTGCCTGGATGGCCTTCTCTTCCATCTGTTGCCTTTGGGTAAAGTAAAATTTGAGATTTTGAACAGCAGAATTGGCTAAAGGTTCTATGCCTGGTTCCCCAAAGTGATTTAGCACCTTAAGGTCCAAAGGATACGAAAAGCTTTTGAGGATGGATGTTAGCTTCTCAATATACTTGAGCATTTATCAGGATGGTACCTTGCAGCTGGAGTTTGATACAGTCTTAGGCTGTGCTTTTGCTTTCTTAGTGAAATCATTTAACTCTATGTAAATTCCAAGGTCTGCATGGAGCCTGCAGAATTGATGTCTTAATTTGCTTGCTTGTTTACCCTCCTTGAACTGTGGTGATACTACCTCACTGTCTCGCAGGGGTGTGTTCATTAGTTTGTTCATAAACTGCTTTGAAAAATTAAAAAGTTTACTTTTTTAATTATTATACTGAAGAAAGCTAAGCATTTATAGGCAAATGGTTAGGCTTAGCATTTTGGATTCTCTTCTTTATTTGCAAATAGACATCTACTTGAAAATTGTTTTGTCCACCACTCTTTTTTTTTTTTTATGGGAAGACCTGAAGAAAAAGTCCAAGTGCAGGTTTGCTTGCTTAGCAAGTACGTAGCAACTTCCTCCATGATCAAAACACTGCGTGAGAGTACCTTGGTCAACAGAGAGGAGATTAGGGGACTGGCAGAGAAGATGGCAGAAGATGGATTCTGGTTTCTTTTCCAGTCTCTTGTCTAACCTTAAAAACATTTATGGTATAGCTATCCAGTCGAACTGCCATTGTGGAATACATGCCAAGAGCATTTTTATTACAGCACAAACCCATTTGTTTTATGGTTTCTGTATAGAAATTGTACGGTCTGAAAGTTTTGATGGTGTACATACGCTTAAAGATGCTGCATAGGTATGCAGTTACAGCCTTGCAAGTCAAATAGGTTTGTGTGGGAAACATGGCCTTACTGCTGTGTAAAAAGGGAAAGAAAAATAGTCTGATAACTGTAAAATGACTTTGAAAATATGACCTGAATTTGATTGAAGTAGCAAAAAGTATCTGAATTTTCAGAGGGCCTGAAGCAATGGTTCTGAAGTGTGAAGTGCCATCATCGTTTCATTGGAAGTTAATTCAGTTGTGAATGAGGATACTGTAAATATCAGTTTTAAAACTGTTTTACTACTTTTCAAAGCTCTTAATAAGAGACATGATGTATGTTGTACAGATCTCCAGCAGTGTTTTGTAAGTTGAGGATACAGGCTGAAAAATAAAGACCTGAAGCTGTTGAACATACGAAGGCTGAAGGAGGGTGACTTGTAGCTAGTTTTCTAAAGATGCCCCTTCTTGCAAAACATTGTCCTAAGTACAGAATGATAAGTAAAAAACATTTCCATGCTGATTTGCAAGTGACTTTTTAATGCATTTTATAGATTTCTGGTGTAGAAATCTGCTGTCTACTTAATTAATAAGTGTTTTTCATTCTCCTTTGAAAACAAAAGCATCTAATGTCTTAAGTACATTTTCCTATGTTCATAATCAAGATATTTTAATTTTCTTCTTATATAGAGCATCTGATGAAATTACAAATGGAAGAGCTTGTAGAATTTCTGCAGGAGTCTTTAGCTAAGGATTTCTTCTATGAAGATGACTTTGTAATAGACCAGCTCCAAAATTCTATATCGGAATTGAAACGAGCAAAGCTGGATTTACCAGCAGCTGGTAAGAAACTTGCACATATTTAAATATTTGGAGGTATTCACACAGTGTCCATTTTTAAAGTGTTAATTAATGCTGTTAAAAATTGTGTAAATATTCATCTCTTCATCACTGCATAAGTTTTGGGGATTTTTTTTGCCAAAAATACTGTACAGTTTATAATCAACACCCTTCATTTCATGAGTTTGCTCTTTTTTTGGTGTTTCATTTCCTGATTGTAAGCTAATGGCAAAGCACTTTAAAATATGCTGTGTTTTGATACTTTTATTAACTTGGATTTATAAAATCTTTTAAGATAGAAGATTAAATATCAAGGTTTCAGATTATTTGAAGCAACGGCATTGAGAATCCAGACTGTTTTGTAGCTTGATTACCTATGGAACAGACTTCAGGTTAAATAGTTTCTTTTCTCTTAGTCAAATCCAGATTTTTAATTGCTTGCAGGGGATAGACCTTTTGGGTGTTTAACTGCACTATTTCCTTTGCTTCTTCTCAGCCTCCGTGTTTGTGCTCTTTGGTTGCAGAGCAGAGGTGGTTGTTTCATGGGGCGCTACTTATGAAATGTGTATACGATCTCTTCTTCCTGTATCAAGATTTTATTATCTTTTCTATCCCTACCTCCACAATCTTCAATTAGGATTTTTCTTGTGATTATTCAGAGTCCTTTTTCTCTATCCTTGCTAATTGTAAAAGAGTATGTGAGAAAGAATATATGTTTTTAAAAATTTGAAAAATAAAAGTATCTCAGAAATGACCTTAAAATAACTTTATTAAGTTGCTATGGTTAGCTTTCGGAAGTTAGGGAGTGCCAGAATAAGGATTGCCTATGTAGCATTGTTGTGATAACTTTTTCCTGGGTCTTTCTCATTAATGAACTTCATTTTTGCATTTCTGTTGACCTCATTTATTGCATGTAGTATTGGGCTGTTTCAGGACTACTCATGACAAGTAGATACTGTTTCATCTGGTTCTTCAGTAGATCTGTCCCTCTGGAGTACAAACATTTTCTCTACATTTGTTTCCCGTCATCTTGGCTTCTTGTCAGAGGTTCCCATTTCTCTTGCTCCCTATTCCTGTGTTTTGCCCTCTTTCTGGCTTTCCATAACAACTCTCCAGCATGCTTTGTGGTTTTTTTTTTTTTT
>VZSC01006078.1:578224-596987 GCA_013398225.1 Steatornis caripensis | reverse complement strand
TTTTTTTTTTTTTTTGCTACCCGCAACAGGTCTAAGTCTAGTTCCTGCTCTTGTCTTTTCATCTGCTCAGTCTTCTTGGTTGTTCTCATTTACAGACTGCGCTCTATGAGTCTGCAGTTCCTCTCCGTGGTCCTGCATGCACTGGTTCTTCCCCTTTCCAATCATAGCCTTCCCATCCTGCCTTCTCTCCATCCTTTTTCCACAAGCCAGCTTTCCGTCTTGGCTTATTCTTCAGAGCAAGTTGTTCTTTTCAGCACTACTCTTCAGCTGTGTGCTTTGTCAGACATCTTGTCGCAGCTGAGACTTGGTCGTGGTGACTAGCTGTGAGCAAATATGTCAATGAGCAACTTTGTCTTTTAGCATTGATTCTACTCTGTCTTGTTAAAGGAAGATAGATCATGGGACTGCTTTCTGTTAAATTTAACAGAGTTCTCCGTGATTATGTTTGAATTTGAACGGTGAGGGGGTTATCCCAAAAAACTTTCATTGTTTGTAGATGGGTAGATTTTTCATGGATGATGTGATAAAGTAAATTTCAGTAGTGAGAAGTTTCTAGTTTCTACTTGAAACTGTGGTAGCTGAATTGTTGGGAAAGATTTTTGTAGCTTGCTACCTGATGGAGTTAATGTATCTTCCAGCCTAGAAAATCACATGCATGTAACTCGTGTTGAGAATTTCTGTGGAACATACAGAATTTGCAGGAAAATTTCTTGATGGAATTAAAATGAAGCCAGAAAATCAGTTCCTAGCTTATTTATGTTTTAAGGCTTTTCTTTTGAGAGAACGTAAAATGCCTTCAAGTGAAATTTTCTTGGAGAATACTCTGGATTTTCACAGAAAATTAAAGCAGGCTTTAGGTGACGTAAGAGCTATCCACCTTGCGATGCAGCAACAGAAAGTGAGAGACACAAGGAGTCTTCTTGAGGAGACCAACAGCAAAGGGTAGTGAATGTGTCTTCTTGCTGAGACAGTTTGGCAATGGAATGCAAGTTGTTTAGTTTCATACTTTGTACCCTTTGTAAGTCTACCTTCTGATACGAGTAACTGACAGGACAGTAGTTGTTTTGAGCCATATTAGTTCTTTCTTTTGGATAGCTAAAGCAACATCAGTGACAATAAAATGCCTTTTTTTTTTTCCCTCCAACATGAACGAGGGAGGTTTAATATTAAAATAGGAAAAGCAAAGCCAAAGTAAAGTATATTTTGGTGCTGGATGAGGAATTGAGCTTTTTTTTGTTTTAATTTCAAAGTAGCCTGGGAAAGCCTCTCTGTGTGGCATATTTTTGCCAGCGGTAAATGGGAACATTATTTAACCTTTCACAAAAATAAATATAAAACGCCTTCATCCTAATCCTTGGGAATCTAGCTGATTTGTCTGCTGTTATCTGTAGTTGAGTGAGGCTGCCTCATTTGTTCTTCATATGAATTTCACAAGCCTTTGATTTTTTTTTTTTCTTTTCCCACTCTGATGTTCATTTTGGTTTTACTAATCACTGTCTTCAGGCAATAATATTTTTCTACAGGTTCTCAGCATTCTCTAGACATTCAGCTTTGCTCACTTGTCTGTCTGACTCTACTATCTTTACCACCTTCTGTCTTTTTTACTAGTTTTCTTCTAATTTCATGTGAAACTTAGGAAACCATTGTATGTCATGCAATAATACACACACAAAATACCAGACTGTTCATTTAAGTATCCACTGTAGCCTGAGAAAATAGTGTTTGTTTTCATTTTCTCAGCTGAAATCAAAGCACTGCTTGGTATCTTGTACTTCTGTTTTTCCGTTGAGCAACAATTACACCTTTAAGAACTGAAGTAAAAATGCATGTTAGGAAAAAGAAAAAAAATCTCCATCTTACAGTTGCATCAGTATCAGTCATCCAGGAATAGCAGTGAGCTAATTAAGCTCAGTGGAATTTTCCATCTGGCATCCTTTGTTAGGCTGTATAGATTTTCCTGCCCTAGTAGGGTAAGCTGCAGTAGGATATTAAAAGAGGTAATAACTTTTGTGTTAAAGTGGATGTCTGCTTATTTCTGATGTAGCTTTCTCTGGCTTGCTTCCTCCATGGCTTCTCTCACTGAATTAAGGAGCTCATTCTTCTCTTCAGAGCAGAGAGGAAGGAAGGGACTTCATTTAACACTTCCTCGCTGATAAAACCCCTAAAATACTCAGACAGGGCATGGATGTTGAGCGGGTCATGCCCATTTTGGATGTCAGCTTTTGCCAATCCTAGGGCCATTTTGCATAATGCAGACCATGGACCTGTTTGTGGTAATTTCTAGTCTGACTGCTGGCCAGTATAGGATAGCCTGTACTTAGCGACTGCAACCTTCAGAGGATAGCTTGCAACTTAAGTGCTGTTCTCAAAACCCAAGGTAGACATCCCTTTCCAGTGATTCTATGGAGACAGTAAACTGTATGGATAAGCCCGCTCCTTACTGGCAAGCCGCTTGATTATCAAGCCCTCAGAGAGGCAGGCTGTGACAGCTGTACAGTAGAAACTGTTCTTTAAGTTACTGCTCCTCAGACAGATCCTCAAACAAATTTAGTAGAAAAGGCAATTGGTATTTTCTGGATTGCCTGGAATATCATGAAAGGTGTGCACACCATGACAGGTTCTTGAACAGCACACTCATCTACATCCAGCCTGTTCACGTCATCTCAGGGAGCCAGGTCTGTCCGCAGAGCGGACGATCTCTTCCTTCATTCAGAGATGATGTCTAGCGCATAGTGAACGGAATTTTCTTGGTATACACCACCGATTTCCAAAATTTCTCGATGCAGATTCTTTCCTTGGCTGCTACTTAAAACAGCAGCAAAGTTCTTTAAACACTCACAAGATATGGATAGAATTTCCAGCTTTGCTGTAAGTTATTCCTGTAGGACTACGTAAATAATGCAGTACTTAATCCTATTAATGGTTCATGTGTTAATACTTGGTTTTTTTGTAGTGTGTGACTTCAAGAAACTGAAGTTCTTACCAGTGAAAGTTTCATATTCTACTTAAAAATGTGTGCCTGAAAATAGTTTACTAATCTAGTGCTTCATAAACAAGACATTCAGGCCCACCTTCAAGGCTGAAGGTTCTCAGGTCTGTTCTTGAGGCAATTTCTCACCTGCATTTTGCTATAAGGTGTCCTGAAAAGGGAGGGCAGAGGGATCCTGGGTTGGATTTTTTTTTTTGTGACTGAAAGCTTAATGGACCTTACAGCAACTGAGAAGGCCTTAAATCTGAGATAAAAGTCTTGTACCTTAATTTTAGAGCAGTGTTGGCAAATTTGAAATCTGCCCTTATCCTTGTGATCATCTTAATTGTATTTTTGTGTGATAAAACCAGCTTTAAACTCCAACTCGGTTCTTGTAGTTCTCCCAGCATTCTCTGTATTCAGGAAAAACTAGCAAAATTTGAATTTTGCATTTGCTGTAAATTTTTAAATGTTTATCTGCTGTTTATCTTTAAAGGTATGTTTAATTAAATTTAGTATCAGTATCTTTTATTCGAATATCTATTCTAAATACTCATGAGTGACAGTGCAGAAATATATACTAGGTTGGTAATCTATTCAGTAATGTCTGTTCTCTGCTGTTAATGTGCCTTTTGACAGCCAAAATAATAGAAATATGTAATTCAGCTTGACTTCCCTGTTTCTGATGGTGTCTCTCTTTTGGTTGTGTTTTGTTTCAGAGGAGTTTTGGATTTTTCACTTGTGCTTGAAGAATACACAAGTAGCTATTTCGTACAATGCACTTCGTATTTTAATCCACTAAAGTAATTTTCCTGCCTTGTTTCTTGTGTGATACAGCAACTTTACAATTTTATGAAGGAAATTAATACATGGAATTATACTAATATAATTAGGATATTATTTTCAGTGGTTTTTGACATCGGCTTTGCATATTTTAAAAATCTTTACTGTTTAATACTTGCATGCTTTTAAAAATATGATCCGGTTAGTTATGTTGGTCATTGCTCATATTCCTATTTTAAACCAACTTTCAAGAAAGTGTATTTTCTGAAAGAAATGTGGAATTAGGGATGTAAAGCGAAGTGGTTAATTTTAGGATTTTTTTTTTTCAAGGGCAGCTTAAAGACATACAGCTGGCTACCTATATCTTCTGGTTGATGACCAAATTTGTTAACATTCCTATTGTTTATCTAAATGTAGGTATTTATAAAGTAAGTTTTCCTTACTAATAGTGCTACAAAAGTGACGTAGCAGCAGAAAGGCAAGCTGTGTTTTGTTCTACCTTCAAGCTGTCAGGCAAGATTTCATTTTAGTTACTCCTTTGCCGATGATGGCATATAAAGGAGGAGGAGCAGAGGTTGACTTTCAGACAGCAGCTTGAGCTTCTGCTGCAGGCACTTAAATTTATTTAAAAAGTCTCTTGGACTTGGAAACTGAAGAAGTAAGATGGGACGTCAGTGATGGAAAATAAACACAAAATATCAAGATGTCATTTTAAGAGTTGTTTTTATGACCATTACCATCCTTGAAAATTGTGTTAGAACAGTCAAAGTGCATGTATTCTGGTGCTGAAATTAAGGACTAGACTGTTGTTCACTGGAGAGAGCACTTAAAGCACTTTACTCCAATTATATGTCTGCTATTCAATGCATGAGGCTGTTAGTGCCTCCTGAAGCAATTATCTGTAAAAGTCTTGTAGTTGAGATCGACTTCCACTGGGTGGTGACCAAGACTTGTTAGAGCAGGGAGAAGTCAGTAGACTAAAACTTTCTTTAATATGACTTGAATTTCTTAGCTTTTGGGGAACAGTCAGATCTGCTCATGTTTGCTTTGCTCCTTTTCATGTCAGGTAATATGTTTACCGGCAGCAAACAAGCACCTGATTGTTCTTGTTTTGCTTAAATTCTCTCCCTCTACTTCCATTTCTGTCTTTCCTCACCCATTTTTCACCCTATTTTCTTTGTTGTTTGCTTATTTTACGCTATACTGCATACAAGCCAATATAACAAACCAAATAACTCCTTTTCTTTTAAAGGAAGAACAGCAAATCCTATAGTTCCAGCTCTGTAAATTCTGATACAAGCTATTATGTTTGTCTTTGGGAAAAGCCGGTAACTAAACTCTGTCCGGGAATGTGTTCTGTTGAAGGAAGAGGGGGAGAGAACGATGAGTTACCCAGTTCTGCATCTCGTGCAAATACTGGCAAAAATCTGATTGCCCAGTTCGCTCCAGAAGGCAAAGGCACATTTGATGATAGTAGAGATCGCTGCCAAAACAATTGCAGCTGAAGTGGACAGCTTTGCCTTAACTTCCAGTTTTAAAATGCTTTTAAACTTTGTGTGTAAACATCATAGGTTGTACAGGAAAGCACTTGTCCCAGAAATACTTCTTGTAGAATTCAAAAGTTCCTCCGTTCCTCAGTCAGACAGGTATGTCCAGAAAGTGAATTAACTCAGACTTCAAATCAGCAGCACAAACAGATATTCAATTGAACGTCCTCAAAAACGTCCGAATAAAATACCTGCGTGCGCAGATCTGAGGAGTTTCAACAGTGAGTTTAGCTGAGGTGGTAAAGATGATAGTCGAGAGCTGTGTGTGAGGCTTTAGGCAGATTTGGAGTGGAAAATTGGTGGATGAAAGATACGCAGCTTGTAAGAAGGATGGGTGCTTTTGCATGCTTCTCTGGCAAGCTCTTTGTGTAGCGCGTAAGGTAGAGATGTTTGTTGTGACTTGGTTTCTTTGGTTTGCTTTTGCGTTGTGGTTTCTTTTCCTCAGCTTTTTGCTTTTTTACTTTTTTTCTTTCTTTCTTTCTTGCCAGCATGCAGCATCATGGTTGTCTTGCTGTTCTTGCTGATAGTGGATGGCTTAAAGCACTCATGGACACAGTTTGCATGCTATTTTGTGCATTTGAGGAATGTCTCATTCTGTTAATATGCATGGTGATGGATTCAGTTATCTTCTACTTGTTTAATTTCGTGGATTCTTTTTGAACTTCAGGAGGTTTTATTTGTTTTTAAAGTACTTGGTAGTTCCACTGGGAGTGACAGCTCTGTGTGTGTGTGTGTGTATGTATATGTATGATCTGTATACTTATATTAGAATTAAATATCTGTTTTGCAGTTTAAAACAAATTGGTTTTCCTTTAGAAGATGACCAATTTGCAGGATGTCTTTGTGCTACAGCATCACAGATGCTTATGTGACTCCTTTCCTTCCAGTGCTTTTTATGGCGGGAGGTGACAAAGCTCAAGCATGTTTGAACCAGAAGAAGGCCTGTGCTTCGTAGCTTTGATTACTGAATTGAGTACCTCTAGCAATGTGGCCTTTCTTAAGGTTTCACATGCAGATGTGGTTGATTAAGCGAGCTGTGTCAGTTGTTCTGTCTGAGGTCAAGTTAAACCAAGTTCTGTGGAAGCCCTGTGGCTAAGATTTAAAGCTGTGTTTCATCTTTTCTCTGCTGACCCTCCTTCCACACGTACTCATTGTTCCGTATTTTTATTTTCCCTGAAAGAACTAAGCTCTGGTATTACCAGCCTATAAACATGATATTGTCCTGTTAGACAGCAGAGGTTTTGTTCTAAACGAACTATTGTCTTGGAATGCTTTGCTTGTTACTCAGTGCATGAATTGATGTCCAGTTTTAACAGTTTCACAACAGATCCAGTAAGACTTCTCCGATACTCATTCTACAGCTGTAATTCATGTTATACCATACCTCATCTAGACAGTGCAGCCCAGATATCCGTAGCTGTAGTGTGTTCTTTTACCTTGAAATGTGAAGGAAAGGTGACAGAAAGTAATCTTCAAAGCAGCCTAGATAGAATTAAAAAAAATGTTTGCAGTATTCTCCCTTGGGTTTTATTAGAGCTTAATGGTAATTAAGAAACCTTAAGTGTGTGAAATTAAAACCCAAAAAACTCGCATAAACCCCATCTTTATTGTTCAACCAAGTATATTTCAAAGGATCTCGTATTGCTCTATGCATTTCTTAAAGAGTAAAAGCTGTAAGAATGGAAATCAGTTCATGCTTATAACGTCTTTGTTCAAATGACGGAAGCATTGTAGCTACTAGAGGAACTTATCTTCAGGCTTTTTTTATATAGCTTCACTAGCTGAATTTCAAGCATGGAAAAAATAAATCATTTTTCTAAAACATTTATGGCATACAAGGACAGAAATTAAATAACTTACAGATGTCGAGGAGCCATTTTGTTACGTATCCCATAACCACTATGGATCACCTGGAGGTTATGAATGGATTAGCAGCATTTAAAGACTAGTTCTGTATGATATAGATGACAAGTTTTTGGTATGTATGCTATTTTAACATTCAAAATTAGTATGATGGAAAGCACTGCAATATATAGTTCCAGTGTCAGGAATGTTTATTATGGACAAAATTCACTTTTGTTTAGAAGACAAGATCTTCAGCTTCGCCTGACACTGTGTTTGAGGATGCAAATAGAATTAAATAGCACAAATACCTTTTGCCAAACTGCAAGTTCAGAAAGTGAACTGCTGTTCATAAAGAATAAGGAACAACTTTGAAGAGGCTGGTGCAGCAGACAGTATATCGCAGAGCTGTTAAATCACCCATTTAGAGCATCCATGCAGCTCATTCCTCTGTCCCCTCATCTGTTTGTCTGATGGTGCGCTGCTGGGGGGCGCAAGTCTACAAATCCACGCTCCAGATTTTAGCCTGATTTGTGAATAGTGGGGCCCTGCAGCGAGAGAGAACAAACCACGAGGCTTGTAATTCCAAGAGCCATTTGTTGGAGCGTAAAGCTGAGGCGCTACTCCACCATGTAACCTGCTGTACTGGCTTGCAACCATATGTGTGGGTGTTCTCCATCACAGTGTGTAGTGTGCCAGGTGTATAGTCCTGAAAGATGATTTAACATGTGGAATCTCCCCTTGGGGGACAAGTAATTGTGGAGAGGGCTCAGTATGAGAATCTTCCTTTGCCAAGTTGTGGCAAGGTAGGCAGTGAGTACCTTCAGTGTAAGAGCATAAGTTCATGTATCTAAATAATTACATGATCATAATTGAGCAGGAGGTAACTAGGGGAAAATAAGAGTGAAGGGGTTTTCTACAGAAAGTCCGGGTAGGCTGTGTTTATTGTATGTAAACTGGGGTTTCTAAAGTTACATGTTTCTAAAGGAAAGCGTAGGTTTCCATATGACCTTTGGCATCATTTGAAGACTTTGAAAATCAAGAAAAGGCTAGTTTACTTGTTTGGCAAAACCAGACTGTTTTTGTTAGTTACTTCTTACTTAGTTACCTTGTCATGACACGTGGCGTCATTGCTTTTTTCTCTGCTAGCCTCCTGCTATGTCGTAGCTAGCACAAACCAAGTTTTTGTTTAGTTTATATAGCAACTGATCTGTGATGGTAGTTTGTTATGCTGCTGTAATAAATAATACTGACCTTGGCTGCTGGCTTTACTCTGTGTATCTCTTATCATGAACCAGTCATCAAAGATTGAACTGATACTATTGATGGTAAAAACGAACATAGCTCACGTCTATCCACGGTGCTCGTGTCAGGGATAGAGACGTTTGTGTGTATTTACTCCTGTGAACCCATGTAGACACATAAAATGAGGTCTAATTACAAATAGCTAGGAAGAGTGAGGTGCTAGCTGTATAACCTTTGATGATTGAGAAAGATACTACAGTTCTTGTCTTAGGAAAGTGCAGGAATGAAACAAAATTATTTTACTGACAGCCATTTTATATAACTTCTGCATAACGTTTAAACAAGGGTAGCCATTTCTTTTTTTCTCCTTACAACAGAGCCTTTGCTTAATAAATAGATACAGAGTAGGATCTGTTTGATTATGCTAACTTTAAAAGTTTGCTTATTTTGGGGAAATGCTAAACATCAAATAAATTAGGTTAACAAATTTAATGAGAAGTGTGTGGCCTTTTCAGCTTGTAATGGGAAAGTAATGTATTACACAGATAAGTTGCATGGAAGTGGATATGGTAAAAGACTTTTGAGTATGTGAAGGGCATGGACTGCTAAGGAGAAAGGCTGTGGTGGAAAATTCGATGTAAATTTTTCTCTGAGCAGCATCAAGGAGCGAAACGCTTCTTTATTCTTCCAGTAGTGGCAATGTGGATTGTTCTGGATCTCCACATAACTGATGTTTACCACTGACTGTTGCGGTGTGTTGAGCTCCAGTCTAGGAGAACTTTCCATTCATGCCCTAGTTCTGTAAATGATGTCCTTGTGTTGGACAAAACTCATCTATTGAACGCTCAACTGAAATCGTAACATAGCCAGTATCGGTATTTGCTACTTCAATTGTTCTATAACTGATAGAAGACTGAACTGAAAAAAATACGATTCTGCGTAGAGTCTTTTAGTTGCACTTTTTAATACTAAGGATGAAATTTCTAGGCAGCAGTTGAGGGGGAACAAGGACTTCACTGTGCAGATGTTATTGAGGAGCTCCACCCGAAAAAAGCGAGAGGGACTTCAGAGATATCTGGTAGGAAGCTTGTGCATGTGAGTGAGGAGCTGATAGTATAGCTTACCAGAGGTGAACATTTAAAGATGAATGAATGGAAGACAATAGATTGGGAGACGGATATTGGGAAGGATTTTTAAAGTGGAGAAAGTAGTTTACTTAATGTGACAGGGACAGTGTGAGGGGTGTTACATGCAGAGAGAGTGCTGTAGCCAAAATGTCATCTAGGAAAGTGATTTTTTTTTTTTTTCAGCTGTGTCACGAACGAGCAAAAGCTTGTTACAATTGCATCAGCTGTAGAAAGGAAGAGTAGAGTAACTGGTTGAGAGCCTAAACAAAGTCTTGATTCAATATCAGTATACAGAAAAGCCTTTGAGGTGTTTAGCAGAATGGTGATCCAGAGACAGGCCAAGGTAATAGAGTTCATAGCTATTTTTGCTTGCATGACCAACAGATCAAAGACAACTTCGGTACAAAAGTGAATTTATGTTATTACTGTTCTTGTTTTAGGTAAAGAAGATGAATTTCCAAAGAAGCCCTTGGGGCAGATTCCATCAGGACCTCAGCCTTCTGTGCTTAACTCCACTCCAATGCTTAATGGACAGAACAGCACTGGTACACAAACAACAAGAAGGACAGAGAGGAAACCATCCCCAGGAGAAGAACCAGAAAGTTCACCAAATAACCGAAAAAGAATTAATTCACTGGAAAAGAAACCTTCCTTAAAACAGCAGAAGACTCGACCAACAGAGACACAAAGTAGTGTGCCTAAGAACGAGGTAGATACCAGAAGAAAGCCTCAGCCAACGGAGCAAGACAACTCGAGACAGTATAATAATGCAGCTGCTAATCAAAATTCTAATGCTACTTCAAATGCAAGAAGAGAATTTGTACCTAAGTGGAATAAACCATCTGATATCAAAATAATTGAAAAGACAATGAAACTTACTGCAGAGGTGAAAGGAAGGCCAATAAACCATTCGGTTTTGGGCCCACCTCCAAGTCCTGGAGAAATGCAGCCTTTGAATGTAAAGCAAAAGATGAGAGTTTTGGATGTTGATGAAGGTAAGCGAGGGTCTAATGCTTCTCAGTATGACAATGTTCCAGAAGTTGATAATGAGAATCTTGTTGAAGAGATGCTTGAAAGAGCTCGTCCACAGACCCCTAGGCATGTAACGTATTCTAATAGTCCAAGAAAGCAAACTGAAAAAATACCAGCTGCATTAAAAATACCCAATAATTACACCTTCGCTTCACAACCCAGATCTCCAAAATATTCATCACAATCTGATGGACCACCTCATGGACTGAATGTGAAACAGCCACTGCCATGGTATAGTAATCCACCTACCTACCATGGGAATTCTCCAAAGCATGTTTCCAGTATAGGCAGTACAAGTTCTGTACCTCTGCACTACCATGGAAATCAAACCAGCCCTTCTGGTAGGCCGTATGGTTCTTTTATTTCAGTAGATTATTCTCCGGATAAACTACAAATGAATTCCTATCTTGCTAGTCGCCAAAATCCTCTTTCACCGACCCATGGTCAGATAGAAGTAGCCCCTGTTGATGCTTATGCCAGCAACTCAAGGTCCCCCACAGGTGTTCAGTTGATAATCCCTCCAGTGGATTATTTACCAGAAGATAGAAAGTGGCCAGATGCTGCGTACGTTTACAGACATGAACCCTACAGGCAGCCCTGGAGCCAAGACGTTAACAAAGGCCACTTGGATAATTTCCAGAAATATCAGCATCTTCACTCAATGCCTTTTCAAGACCATAGTCTTCCTGCTGTTTCTGTGGATAGTCCAGTAAGATACAGGACTTCACCAACCTTTGAAGAGCATGGTTCACCACAATACCAATATTCAAACCCAGCAGCTCAAGCCCAAAACTACCGAAACAGAAATGATGGATTGTCTATGCATGAATCCGTGCTTCTCTGAGACTCTGTCTATACTTAGTAAAATGGCAAGAACCAAACCAGTTAAACATTACTGTGTTAGTGTCCACCTCCGTTCTTCTATGAAATGCGGACAGTTGGCATGACTCAGAAATAACACCACCACTTCGAAGATGTTTCAGACTTTCACTGAAGGCTAGTCAAATTCTTAGGCTTGCATTGAATTGCATCTTAGGCATGCACTATTCAAAGTGATCTGATGCACATAGACATAGCAATAAGATCATGTACACACAATACTGTCATTGTTCCTTACACTTAAATAACTTGTGTTACCATCTCTCTGCCTAAAACCCGTAACACATTTACAAGTTTTATTTTGACTGACATTGTTAATGCACTGTATAGATGTGTGTGTGTGTGCACGCGTGTAAGTGTGCACTTATAATACACAAATGCATATGGAAAAAAGCTGAAGAGTTTAAATGTAAATGCATTTAACTTTGGGCAAAGCTTGTGAAGTACTTTTATTTCATATTAATTTTTCTTTGTAATTTATTTGAGAAGCCATTCATTTTGAATGGGAATTTCTGTCGTTTTTGTAGAACTGCCTCAGCATCCCAGCATCTGTTCTGGGCAGGAGAGATGCTTTGGGATTATTAATTTAATCTTATGTGAGAGTTAATTTCCTCTCTTTTTGACTACTGTTTGTCATTTTCCTCAGCAAGAAGGAGCAGGCAGGCAAAAGCAGAAAGCCAAAACCGTCTCTCTAATCTGACTAAGAAATGGTGCTTAAAATTCAAGGCAGTCTCTAGTATTTTAGGTGCATCAAAAGTGGAGAATTTTTACTTTCTCACACAAGTCTGCCTTCAGAATGTTGTCCTATATGCAAAATATTGGAGCATGGCGAGAGTAATGCCAGATACAGAAATGGTGCTACACCCTTCACTTTTTGCCATGCTGTGCTCTCAAGCTAAACAAATGGGTTGCAGGGCCAAATCTCACAGGTATCGGGGAATGAGCAGCTCCTTGACACTCCTGTGAAGTACACGCGGGAGTCTTGAGATTTGGTCGAGGCTTGACATTGCCTGGGCTGTGTGAGTATGCAGTGTCCCTTCTCTGAAGCTTTGTCATATCAATTCCGGGTTTTTTTGCCCTTTTTTACCCCAAATTGCCGGTAGGTTCATGTCTGTGATTGGGCATGTGCTGTTGTGCTGTCGGGCTGCTGAGAGGCTGTGCGGTGTTTCACACTAAAATGATCCTGACTGTTAATAGGAAGCTTAGACTCCTGGTAATGTAAGTATTTTTAATTGGTCTTTGCAGCCTTTCTACTTTGCGTTTTCCTTTCCTTGACTGTGAATTGGGGGTGAAAAAGAAAAAGCAGGTTAAGTGGCACATGTAGGATGCGGTCCTGCGAGCTGCTGGGTGCCGCGTAGTAAGCGCTGAATGCGCTGACCTCTCGTTGAAACCAATGGGAGTTGAGGCGGGTGAGGATCTCGCCAGAAGAGGTCCTTGGAGTGCTTAACAGAGAGATTTTTCTGATACTTAAGTACCAAACATTGGTATCAACACCAGTTTAGGATGCTTTGGAAGGTTGTCCTGTTATCTTTTGGTTTGTAAGATTTGTTAACTGAAAACATAGAAATGGATTTTTTTTTTTCCTTTAAAGAATGAGCTTTAGTGCCTATAATTGCTGCAGGTTGGCTCTGTAAGTTTTAAGGTACAGATGTAAAACAATTTTTACAAATGGAAGTAACATTTACTTAGTATACTATTTCAAAAGCTTTTTTGTGTATATAATGTGTCTGATGTAATTTTTAATGAACTGGGCAATTTTATATTTTCAAAACAGTGAACTGCAGCGAAGTAACAGTAGCAAAGCACTACACTGAAACTCTAAACTAAAATTGTGAAGATAAGTATGACTTGGGCTTACCTTAGTTCTGATTGCTTACAGCAGCTTAGAAATGTATGTATGTAATATTGTGGCTAAGTGTAATAATCGCAGTGTTTAACGATGGTTCTGTAATTCATAACAAAGCTGTACAATTTATTTGTGCAAGCAACACAAGGCTTCAAAATATGTATCGGCATTAGTAAATACTGTAGATTTTTATATATAAAATATATACACACTATTTTCTTATGTCATCTGCAACAGTTTTATAACTGTGTATCCTATTTTGATGTGACTGTATTTTTAACATGTTAAAATAATAATAATTAAGCTTGTGTTGCTTTGTCTTTATTTTTAATTATCCGATTAGCTCAAAACTGGACTTTTGCTCTTCTCAGCACAAATAATTGCTTTTCATAAGTGAACCATGCGTATATATGTTTGATGTATGTTCTATTTAATTCGTACTTGTTTACTTTTAGACTAAGCAATATGGCTACAATCTATATAGTGCTTTTGCATTCTTATAGAAGCAGCAAGGTTTATTGATTATAGCTTACTGCACTGCTAAACCTTAATCTATCACTTGCGAAAGCTAGGAGTATAAACTGTGATCATAATTTTCTGGTTTTGTTCTAATAATCTCACCCGATACCAATTCAAGAGAGGAGAATTATTGGCACGAGAGACTTGCAAAGTTGCATTGATCAAAGTGCAAAATAATAGTCTGACTGTGGCTGCTGTGTGTGTGTCACATGTTTAGAGGACGGTATAGAGCTTGTCTTTAAAAAAGAAGCCTTGTGTCATCTGTTTGTAGTGCAAAATACACTTTTATCTTCATTTAACTGGACAAACCAAACTAAAGGTACTGCCAGATTCAAAACTGTCATTCATACTGGTCACAACAAAACCCCTCGATGCAAAGTAAAGTGAGACACAGCTGTGCCAGTATCTTGCTGGTAGAGGGAATCGTCTCAGCGTCATGGATTAGATATCCTCATAAGAGCTTTTCTGTCAGTTTGCTTTGATCTGAAAACAGTCAAGCAGTAAGAATCAACATAAAGTACTCGAGACCTTTTCTTCCTGTGGTTTCCTAGTTTTCCAAAATTTGCCTGCCTTGAGCTGCGTGAACTGCAGGAGCTTTGTCGAAGGTAGTTGTCGTGCCTCTCCTTGTGGTTAGCGAGACAAGTTCAAGGCAGGGCTTTGGGGAACGATTAGTGCCATGCTCTCTCCACTAACACAGAACAACACAGACGACTCAGTAAGGATCGATGCCTAACTTCTGTATGGCAAAAATTAAGCGAAATTAAACTAATTAGAATTTAAGAGGAAAAGGAAATCGCTCCAGTCATGCTGTGGTCTCGCGTGGTTGCTTTTCCTTTCACCCTGATGCCGTGCTAGATTAAGTCTAAAGACTTCAGTGTTGGACTGAAACATTTGAGTCTTCTGCACTCCAAATTGTTGTGGCCATGGAAAAAGGACAGGAGGGATCGCGGTATCATGGCACCCCTAACCTTTTTGATGTGTGGGATGTGATTACATGGTCAAATTGCTTATCCCTATAATCAAGCCGTGTTATGCACTACTAGTGAAGACAGAACCTGTCCCTGCTCCTTCTTTATCTGACCCGCAGGAAGATTCTTTTGATGTCAGATTTGGTGATGGGTTTGAATCTAAGCATCTGCTCGCTCAGGCATCTAAGGAAGAGAATCCGACTTCAGGAAAATGATCTTGCCCTTTTCCTTTCCCCAGATCCAGCTGTGGCCTGTCTGTAATGCTGCAGGGTAGGCGACACAAGAAAGAGAAAACCCATTTGGTCAGAAGTCTGTTAAGGAGAGTATTCCCTCCTAAGCCCTGCTGATGACTACCTGAAACCTTAAAGCATTATGTTATTTGTGATTGTTTGAGAATGATCAGACCAACGTGGGCAGACCTGTTTTTCCCAGGGCCACGAAGGAAGGTCCTTCATACATGTAAATGTTGGTTACCTTCATAATCCGTGACAGCAGGATGAATCCCTTATTCTAAAGGGATTCTAAAGTTACTAAAAGTAACTGCCTTATCCTCACTACCAATAAAACTTTTGAGATGAATAGTAAGGGATTTTTAGACATCTTGGAGATTGCAGAAGAGAAATACCTTGTTGTTAGTCGAAGATACACCTTTGTAATAAACCATCCAATAATTCCAAAATTAGATGCAAAGAGTAAACAATGTTGAAATGTCAGAAGACAGAACAGCCTTCCAGTGTGGGGAGGCAAATCCAAAGCTTCCCTGTGGTACATACACATTTTCCAGGGAGATTTCTCTCAAGAATCCTATCCTGAATTTCACATCATCCTCAATATGACTTTGAAATGGACTTGCAAATTACAGACTTTTTTTTAATCTCCCCCTTGGGTGGCATTACACTGCATGCACAAAGAGGAATACTATTTAAAATATGCCATCAAACGCCCACCGTTTCACTTCCAGCAGAGTACATTCTGCTTTCAGTACTTCAGTGAGACGAAATGTAATCTTTTTTGTAGTCCTTTAAATACTGCATTTTTATAAAGCTCTGTAAATGTAGCATAGTTACAGTTTTAACAGTTACTTAACCAAGTATAGTTTAGGCTTGTCTTTAGGTGGCATAAAGCTACTGCATAGTTTGCTGCAGGTTTCGTTTTTTTTTTTTTCTTTTGGGGAATATTAACATAATCCAAACGCTTTTAACAGCAGAGTTGTCATGATGAGATGACTAGGCCAGCAACTGAAATTGGAACTATAGTTGCAGTTGTTTCAGGATAACATTTAAGTGGTTGCCAAATCCGGTGAGCTGGGGAAAGACACCATTTCCTGGCTTCTTTGTGCCAAGAGGACTTCTTACTGCAACGGGGAACACGTAGGTCCCTCGCTTGTGTGATTTGATTCTCTGCTAACACCCGACGGCTTTTCCTTGTGTGTATGGAGTTAATGTGGTAGTAGAAAATCAATAGTGCTTTTAGAAGATCCAAAACCACACGTTCGGAAAATGAACGTATCTTGTTCTGGCTTTTCTTTCTTCTTTTTTTTTTTGGTTTTTTTTTTTTTTGTGGTATGTTTATTTTACTGATGGCTCTTTGTATTGTCAGCCTTGTCAAGGTGTGCTGTGCTGGATTCTTCTGTTTCCTTACTTACTCTGATAATACGCCAACTCGTGCTTTCCAGAGGTGTTGTGATGCTGTTTTGCTGCTGTTTCTGCTGGTCATTGGGAACATGATAAAGCAGTTAATATCGGAGGTTATTGTTTGCCTCTTCAGCTTTTACTCTCTCCAGACAATGTGCAAATTAAAAAAGAAAAAAAATCATTTATGTTCTCAATATTCTAGTTGGTCAGAAATTCTCCGGAAAGTGTGGGTTTTTTTTTTTTTTCTGGCAGAAAGCAATTTAATTTAGCAATTGGTGAAGGACTCTGTAGTGTGGAGGCACTTGTACAGCCTCTGCAATGCAAAGTCATAGGTTGCTTCTGCTTGGTATCGGGCAACAAAAGCTGTATTACACGCAGGGCCAATCAAGCATTTTTTGCAAAATGCTGTATTGTGCCACAGAAACGGGCCAGCTCAGACTGGCAGTAGGTCAGATGCAGCTACAACATGCTTGATTTAGTTAGGTAAATACCCCCTCATTTCCTGATAATACATTGCTTTTGTCAGATTTTTCTACTCAAAATGAGACGAGGCAGAGAATTGGAGCCCGTGCTTTGAAGCAGGATGCCTGTGCTTCTCTCCTTACTTTGGCGGCCCCAGAGCTGTTTTGTGGTTCAAACCATCCACTGCGAGCGTTGCCTTTGCAAGTTCAACAGGATATTCTAGAATCAGTTGCAGTAATGTCCCTTAGGGAAAAAACAGATCTCTTGTTTTTTATAACAAAGGGCTCTCAGGCACAGATCAGGCAAAATAATCTTTTTAAGCTTACTCGTGCCCAGACTTTTTCCCCAAAGATACCTAGGTTGACAGGGTGGGCTGTGTGTCCCCGAGAGTGACACCAAAGGTAGTAAGTGAGCTCCGGTACTACATCGGGTAGGTTGGATGGTGTTTTCAGGCAAGTTGGCACCCAGCTGTCAAAACTGGGGTTTTATAGTGCAGGTAAGTGGAAGAGCTTTGCTGGCTGAAGACTCTACGTGAATCCAGCAGTAATGTGTGTTTTTATACTCAAGCTCACAAAGCTTAGCAGCAAAAGGGCTGGATTTTCAAAGGTGATGCGTAGGTGCCTGAATGTTTGGGAATGGAGTTCAGTATAAAGCCTGTTTCTAGTAACCCGTGGGTTTTCTTCCTCTGAAAGTCGAGCAATACCCTGGCTGAAGCACATCATGGAGAACCTGTGCTCTCAGAAAAGGAGGAGTTGCAAGTCAACAAGTTTCAGATTACTGGGCATGTGCTTGGTAAAACTAACCTAGAACAAACTGGATATGATTGCATTTTTTAAAGTGGTTTTAAAACAGTCTTCTTGGCCTCAGCCTTACTTAGGGGCAACTCACCGATCAACATTTCACTCTCTAAAGAAAGTGGCTGAGTTAGATCTTGATTTGATGGCAGCTAATGCTCTGGCCATCGCCCATCCTTCATTTGTTCAAACTGTGTAACTCCTGATACCCTTCACAGCTCTGTCCCCTTATGTTCCCCAGGTTTTACTGTGTCAGGTTGTTTCCCTCACAGTTATTTCACTTCTAGTAGAGATGTCCACCTGTTTGCTACTCCAGTCACTGAGTTTCTTTTCCAGTTCTTACGTCGCCTTGTCATGGGCTAACTGCTCTGTATCGATTCATTGCTTTCTCCATCTCAAAGTCTGTCTTCAAGTTGCAGCGCTGTTGCTTTGCTTTGGAGAAATCCCTGAAAAAGGACAAAGTACATGATTTTGGGACTATAAAAACCAGAAGATGGCACGTATGGTGTAAAAGCCCATCACCAACACTTTAGAAAGGCCTGTCTGGTGGTTGTGCTGTGCTTTACGGTATGCAGCACCTATATCATGAGAAGTGATATAGGTGCTTATGTATTATCCACTTAATTGGAAGGACTGGGGATGATAAGTGGCTTGCTGAGTTTTTTCCCTTGGTGATACCTTGCTTGAGTGGGAGGTTACATCCGTGATTCGAGATGTTTGTGCTGGCCGGCATGAAGGAGCAAGCCAGCGTTTATCGGGTGGCTGACCATAGCGCTCTTTGTAAATACTTAATTGCATACAGCGAGTAAAGAAGGAATAGTCTCTCGTAGCCACAGTATTAGTACATTCACAGCTATAGAAAGTCATTTGTAGCTGCTAGAGTTCATCCATTGTGCAGAGCTATACTGTCGCGGGGGAGAGTGGTTAAGGTTTAACGGTCGCTCAAAGAATCACCACCACAGATATGAGGGAAAGGTGATTTTTAATATGAGTTTGTACAAAGCGCGACTTTACAGAATTCGATGGCAAGATTCACTCTTACTTACTGTGTGAAGGGAATGTGAAAGGGAATTGGGTCAGAGTGGTGCTTAGGTGCAACTGTCACAGTGAATGGCGG
>VZSC01006078.1:529377-569673 GCA_013398225.1 Steatornis caripensis | reverse complement strand
CGGCTTGGAGGATTTTAATTTTTAGCGCTAACCGTAAATATTACCAAGCTCAATAAAGCCTTCTAAATGGGATTGCAGAATTGAAATAGGATTCACAGACCTGAGGCTGAGCCGCCATCACCTGTGCTGGTGGGAACATCTGTGGTTTGCTCCCTCTCCTGAGTGAACTCTGAAAAATAAATGTTTTTGTGGGGCAGTCAGAAAAAAGGGATTTTTCTTTTTTTTTTCTTTTTTTTTTTTTGAGAGACCTTGTCTAGATACTCCTTTAGGAAGACTGGGCGACAATTTAGCTAATGGGAAATGAGACCGTTAGGAATTGATAGCAACCACCTTTGGAGAGCAGATTGCGTTGCATTGACTTGACCTCCGCGCACGCCTCACCTTTCCACCAGTGCACTCCTTCGGAACTACCTGGTAGACAGCCAGATCCCAGACATCCTGAAGAGGGGAGCACATGGAGAATGTGTGGCATTTCTGGCACAGGAGGAAGAGCAGGTGTTGCTGCAGGTCTTACTGTGGGAAACGTACCTGGAAGAACATTTTTCAGGTGTCCTAGGGATGGTAGATGTCTGTATAAATTAATCAGAGGTTGAAGAATACCGTGTGGTTGAGGAAGAATCGGTCGCTTTGGCCATTAAGAAATATTTAAAGCTTCTTACTGTCCCAGGCTCCTGGCATTTTCTGTCTTCCAAGAGAAAATCCTGGAAAGAGAGTGCTTTAATATTGACAAGGTAAGGGAAGATACCTGGGGTGTTGCTTCAGGATCCGTGCCCAGGGACAAGCCGCACGGTTAGGGTACTTAGCAATGCAAGTCCTCTCCTGTGCCAGCAGAATGATGGAGATCCCCAGAAGTCTAAGTCTGCTTCTGGCTTTCCGGCAGGGAGGAATAGGAATATTTGTAGTATGTCTGCTTACGCATGCAGCAAAACCTAAATGGCTCTGTGGAGCTGTGTTATGTACCACAAGCTGCTTGCAAGGCACGCTGCTCGGAGAAAGCATCTTGCCAGCAAGTGTAACAGCATCATCGCTCCCTTCGGGAGCTAGATGGAAGCAAAAGCAAGTAGGTCTAAAACCATCTGCCCAAGAGGTAGAAGGAGGTATCTTGTGCTTGATGTGATGGATGGCCCAGGAAAAAGGGAAGATGTAATTTCCCTGGCCCACTTGGTTTTGTTTTTCAGACCTTTAAGAGGATTTTTCTTTGGAGACATTCACCCTAATGTTGATATTTATAATAATCTCATGTGTTCTTGCTTATGATTATTCACGGTAACTCAAGGATGACTCCAGCGTGACCCCTGGGTGCGTGGTCGTACCCCTCTGGAGATGACCCTGCTGTTGAAGGCAGTTTTGCAGCTTTTGGGGAGCTCAGCTCCTTTATAGCAACCCACTGGGGGCCCAGGTGCTCTCTGTTCTTGCGTGTGTGATTGGGGATTTGAGGAGACGGTTTATTTTCCCTGGTGAAATAGATTGATTGTATTTGACATTTAAATTGTCATCCAGAATTAACCTGCCTCTGAGATAACGGGAGAGGGACAGAGCAGCTTTCTCTTCCAGCTATTTTTTTCCCCCTGGATTTTCCTCCGGAGACCTCCGTTTCCTCTCCGTACCCTTCTCCCTCTCCAACTTTGCATCAAACCGGACCACAAGAGCAGCAGCTCCTATATGAACATTCAATTAGTCCCATATTTAAATCTTGCCACTGTGACCGAGTGAATTATGCAAGGGGCTGGATACCAGAAATCAGTTGAGCTCTAATTCCCAGCCCTGGCACTGTCTCTCTGCCTATTGCTATAGGCAAGTTATTTCAGCACTTTATTTCTCCATTTCTTGCCTATAAATCGCGCGTGCTAACGTTAGGTGACGCAGCGACATCACAGATGTAGTGAGATATTTGGGTAGAAATGTGAAGAATTACAGCAGCGTATCGTGCTTTAACACTGTGCGCTGGGATCTTCGAATAGCGTGTTTATTTAAAAATGCCTCCGTAGCAAAACATCTGTGAAACTTACAGGATGATTCAGGCTTTGTCTAACTTCTATTAAAGATAGAAGGTCTAGGGGAAATATTTCAAATTATCATATGAAAGACAGTTTAAGATGAAGAGAAGGTTACAAGAGAGTAAAATACACAGTAATCTTCTTTCCCAAAATGCTAGTGCTAAATTATCACTCGCATACAGTCCAGCACGGTCGCAATTCAGAACTGCAGGGGTTCTTATCTCCCACGGCTTGTGCAGAAATTATTGCATATGTCCTCATCAAGAACAGACCGAATCGGGTCTGAGAGACTGCATCGATGAGAAGGGTGCTATCGCATGCAAGGCCTTACGGGTTTTTTTAAGCTTCGTTCTCACTTGTATGAAATGTTTTTAAGAATGGCTTTGTGAAAACCCAGCACCAGTCCTACTGTGCTCTTTAGCAATGAATTTGTAATGCAAAGCAAGTGTGAGTATGATGGAGGAAAAAAGTATTGTTACAGTTTACAAGCCTTTCACGTTGGTTTCTTAGAAACATCAGTTGAGTACTTTGTCTCCTATTGCTATCTCTTGCTGCCAACCTGGTGCTTCCCATCACACCACGCTTACAAGTTAATCATTACGCTTTGGCGTTACTAGCCGCTAATGGATGAACACAAGCCGTTTGTGGCAGAGACATGTATTTTCTTTCATTTTATTTAAAAAGCTACTGGAAAAATCTAGTTGGAATTGATTAAAATGTCATCCGAGACAAAGTTCTGTTCAGCTATTCTCCAGCATGGTATTTTCATAGTGCAACATTTGTACAGCGTGGGAGAGCCAAAATGTGAGCTCATGAAAGGCAAAGTCTTTAAGCTGCTTAGGTGGCTGCATAAAGCATCCTGAAAAAAGTACAGGCCAAGGAGGGAAGAAGAAATTAGGTGGTTTAAATAGCCGTCATTTTAATTAAAGATGGTAGCACTGAAACTGGAAATGCGTTTAGCCCGATAGCTTCCCTGTAACGAAGCATCCTTGATGTGGCTTCTGGGGATGTGAGTTTGCTTCCTGCAAACTCAACTCATGCATTGCTGAAATCTCTCCATATCGCACGGGGCTTGGCTGAAATCAACAGTTTATTGTTGGCTTCAGCAACTTTTGGCCTCTTAATGCTATCGTAACGCTACCTTGGCTAAGTTGAGCTGTTTGCGCGTCCTTTCCCTCCAGCCCTCGGTGGAAACTTCCCTTTATGGGAATGTAAAACTGTTTGCTGTGAGGCGATTCATTGGGTAGGATATATAATTCTCTTGTTGGTCTCCGAATGTTTCAGCCAACTGATAAATAAGCAAGAACCTTGAATGTTCCTTTCTGTCTGTCTCTCTCCTCAGAGCGCTTTGTTTGACTAGTTGTAATTTATTGGTGAGTGCATTAAAAGCCCATCACTGTAATGTCACGGACATGAATTACCACAGTACGGTCTGTCATTTGGTGGCTATTTCAATGCCAGGCATCAGACTAATCCCGGCGCAGGGTGTGTTTGTGCGGTGGTGGTGGTGTTGTTTCATTTCTCTGCATTTTTAAGTGTCCTAATTAAATACTGAGACCGAAAAAGGGAAGTTTTAAAGCTTCTTCCAAAATCCAAGTGCCGTTCATGATGAGGGCTTTTTGAGTTCTTGTTGGTGGAAAATAGCCCCCTTTTTCTTTCCTCAACCTTATAAGCTTAAGTCCAAGCTTTTCAACCTTGATACCTTTGTTATCGTTATTTTATGATTGTCAAGGTGAATGCAATAAATGTCTGTGGAGCCAGGTCCCTGAAGGATAGCTCTGCAAATCTGGATTTTCTCTTGGAATGTCTGAGTCACAGAGTCTGCGCCTAGGTTGGTCTCCCCCCGCTTTTTCCTCCTGGCAATGACTGCATGTCAAATGATTGCACTCTTGAACCGTGAACTCCAAGGCCTGTGCTCCCACTGCTGCTTGGCAGGAAGAAGAAGTGATTTTCTGTGTGGAATTAAATAGCCTCCTCTCTTCCTCTGATTTTAAAAATTATTCTAAAAAGACTTTTCCACCCTGCATCTTTTGAAGTTAGCACTACACCCTGCAAGGCTGGCAGCTTCTGAAAACAATTAGAAAGAGACCCTTGAAGGCAGGATCTTGACAATCTTGCAAGAGACAATTTTAATCGCATAGAATGTCTTGGCACACTGGGTGAAAAGAGGCTTTGTCCCTGGGATGAAAAATGGTGGGTTTAAAGCCAAATTCTGTCTTGCAGTGATTATGGAACGGGCTAAAGTGCGACGAAAGGCATGGCATGCCTAAATTGACTGTCTTAATCCATGGTCTAATGGACTCTAAAATGCTTGGGAGAGGAGAAGTGCTTCATTTGAACGTCATCTGCATGCATGTCCCGACCACCTGACTTACATCTTTGCAGAAGCAAAGCTGGGCATGAGAAGTTTCAACGGCTGACCTCCCCCGTAGCCTCTCCTTCCTCCTGCTTGACGTTGGCCCACTGCCCTTCCTGGCATCTGCGGAGGTCCAGCACCTGCTCCTACTTCTGTACACGCACACACAAACACGTGTTCTTAGCCACCCGCTTCCTTCTAACGTGCAGCCTATTCCTTTTTGCAGGCAGGTGTCTTTAGGCAGGGCAACCCGTCCTGCTGTTTCCCCATGGTCTGTGCCACCTTATACCTCTGTAAGTACACACCTATGTGCTACTGCCTCTGTTGACAATCTTTTAAAAAGCTCTTCAAGAATAGAAGAAAAAGAAAGCTCCAAAAATAAGAGACAAACCTAAACAGGAAAAAAACCCCCAGCACATTTCATGTCATCCTCCTTACGCACCACAATACATGCATACAGTACTTTCACCTCTGCTTAATTTCTGCCATACCTCATTCATTTGAGCTGGCCGGCCCCCAGAGAGGGGATGCTGGGACCATAGCAGCCCTGTGAAAAGCAGGAGGTGTCACACAGGGATCACGCTTTGTTTCTGAGGTGCGTAGCAAAGTGCATTGCTGTCGGTGTTCATCAGAACGATTGGCCAAAAATGTAGAGTTTTGCAAAGCTGACTTAGGAGGGAAACCCCAGGAGGTCGTTGGGCTTGATGGTACTGTATTTATTTACATAGTAAGTGTAGAGAGACAGTTCCTAGGTGCCCAGGAAGAATCAAACACAAGAAATTTCCCTTATTAAAGCTCCAGACCTCTTCCATCAGCACCTCAACTCCAACCTCATTTTGCTAGGTTTGCTGTCTGTCCCTTCCGCACCCTGACATTGCATTAGCTGCCACGCTCAGGTTTTGTCTACCCTGGCTGGCAAAAGTACACCCTGGACACCCAGAAAATGCCTCCGTCTGCTGTCCTTCAACCCCAAGAAGACTCAAACATGCCTTGGTTTTGGGTGGGGATGTATGGCTTTCTTGGGTGGGGATGTGTGGCTGCAGGTTGCTGTTTGGACTTCAGTAATGAGCGCGTGCAAATCTGGGTGGTGTAGGGTATTTGATGTGCTTTATAAAACCATAAATCACTTAAAAAGGAGATGAGGCAGCTGTTTTCCTAGGGGAGGGCTGGGCCGGCACTCCTTGCAGCCTGTCATTCAGCCTAAAGCCGTCTCTCTGCTGCACAGAGCTTCTACTACAGCTTCTTCTCTGTAGAAGAGACGGTGAAGTGGGGAACGTGAGCCAGGCAGGGGTACCCCATGGCATTTGATCTGATACAAGCCAATGACTTAGATTTAGTCCACATTTTGCTTGTGTGGAGGTTTTTTTGATTGTTGTTGGGGTTTTTTTTGTTGTTTTTAAGATAAGCTCACACACAGATCTTTGCCATTGGGCTCTGTAGCAGTAACTACGTGGGGACAAACATTTCAGAGCTTTGTTGCTGTGGCTAGACCAATTTAATGTGGTCTGGTACCTTGATTTAGGAGCTGGTTTTGCTTTGTAGTCACTCGGCAAGCAATGAGTTAGTCTTCCTTGTGTTTGTTTTATACATCCAGAGGTGCCAAAGACAAGGGTGTGGATGACGGAGAGATGCTGCACTGAGATAAGGAGAAGCTTTTAATTCATTTCGTATGTGACCTAAATTCAGGCCCTGTGGGCATCATGTCAATCCCACGGTTTTGTCTGCTGGATTACTGATGTAAGTAGTGGTGACACATGTATATATCGAATGTCCTTCTCTGAGGCTTCAGGAAGGACATTTAAGGGGGGGGAAAAAAAGTTACTTGGAGATTTAATGATGCTTGTCATCAATTCTGCTTTCCAAAGCCATGAGCTCTGGTTTATCCTAGCACTGAGAGAGCACGTGACAGTGCATGCCACAAAAATATAACGTGTTTATCCTGTGAGGGCAGATTATATTGTAGAAAATCAGACATCTCTTCTACTGCTGAGGCAACAAATGAGCAGAATTGGTGTATGACTTACTGAAAATAATGCAAAATGCAGACGTGGTTCCTGTAAAAGAAACTGGAAAGCCTAAGTCCTTTGTGCAGGGTTAGAGCTTCCATCGGTGGGCTGCACAATTTTGTTCTCTCTCACTTGAGCTTTGACTCTCCTCCCGTGCTGAGGCAGTTTTGGGAGGCGCGGTTACGTGTCCTAGCTCCCGCTCCGAAAGCAGTGTCCGAGCTTCTAGGTCACGAGAGATAATCTGTGCAGCACATCCTCCCCTGTGCTTCATACCTAAGAAAAAGTCAAGACTGCTTGGGGAACCTAAGCACAGAAAGACCTAATTTGCAGATCCCAACAGGCATGTACATGACATAGATGCTAACCCACACAGTCCTGCTGAGATGACAGCATTTCTGAGTGCAGTAGCGTAACTCTGGACAGCTGGGTAATTACAGTGGCAAAAATTATGTGTTTATGGCCCTTCAGGAACTGCAGGTGATAAATGTTTTGTGGATTGCACTTCTACATTTAAGTGCCCAAACCCTGTCCAGGTCTCCTGCAGTTCCTCGTGCCTTCAGTGGCACCTTGAGCATGGTGTGTACAGGCTGCTTTAGTTTTGAATTAACTTCTTCAAAGTAATCCCAGTTTTCTTAAATCCTTTTCACAGGTCGGCCCAAGCTCAGTGTGACGGGAATGCCGTAAGCAGTGCCTCAGCAGCACACCTGCCCTTGAGTACGTGGCTGAACATCTCATGCTGTGCGTTTCATCTCCAGCATTGCTACTTCCTAAAGTTAGAAGCAAATAAAGTCATGTTACATGGAAAATAAACCTTTATAATCTAGGTCTTCAGCACCACCTGGTCTTCCATCCTCTCCCTAGCTTCTTACTGGATAACATTTCCCATACTGATGGTCTTAGTGTAGCATGGAGTGAAGTACAGTCAAAGGCTAATCTTTTTGTGATTAAATATTAGAGTCTTCATTTCAAGAGGCTCTTAAAAACAGCCTTTTGTCAGACTGATGGAAGATGGCAGGGAAAGAAGAGAACTTGAGGGAAAAGCATGTGTCTCTTCTTCCCAACAGTTTTATTCTCTTCTTCTTCATAACTTCTACATTATGGCAAATGACACAATTCAGGGTTGTAATTTCAAGAAAGATGTTCACGACTGAAAGGCAGCTTGACCAAACCTTCCTCAGAAGGCAATTAATTGACTGTGTTTAGAACTGTCAAAAGACGTGAGATGGGTCACCAGCAACTCAGCCTTGGAGCAGACAGAAAGGAAGAACTTGGAGCTGCAGGATCTGTAAGAGAGTAAACGCGCAAATGAATAATGCCTATCCTGTGCCTCTGGTGCCATCTTTAAAAGTACATGAAATTACATGTTAAAAACCATTTATTGCTATTTCTCACAGAATGAAGATCTAGGGCAAACACGGTTGCTCCTCAGCCGAAGCCAATCCTTTACTCCTTATGCAGAAGGTGGTGACTTTCCAAGGGACTGGTCCTACACTACTGTCTGAGCTGTTGAAACTTCTGAAAACCAAGTCAGGCCCCAGTACTTCCCATTTCTATCTCAAGACAACCTTCTGCCGTTTCTTCTTTTAACCACTTTCAAAAATCTCTATGAATTGCTCTCCTCTCCCTGCCCCCAAAAGAAAACTAATAGAAGCAGATGCTAGCCATATGCAAGGCAATAAGGGTGGTGTCCAGAAGGGACCTAGCAGTTAAAGTGAAATGTAATATAAGAACCCGTAACACCTATCTCCAACCGCCACCCAGTTCTGGAGGGTCTTACTTTGATTGTGTGTCTCGTTGCATTACTTGAGTCCTCCGTATCTACAGGCTTGCTGCTGTTCAGTCTCACTAACAACACTTTCTTATGTTGAGTAAAAGCATGAAAAGCTACAATCTGAAGTCCTGGTTATTTTTGTTTCTCATGAGATGGAGGATTAAAGACACAGTTTGGGTTACCCAGTCTGGTGGTGGTTCCCAGAGCAAACCTAATGGGCAGTGACGAGATTAAGCTGCTCAAGGAGAGTAGTGGGATCTCCCATTCTGAAAACATGGAAGTGCATACTAGTGTGGTTCACATCCGTCATCCTTAAGGGGTTCCAATCTTCCTCTGCTGTCTCCTGCAAGAAGGACTTGGTTTGAGCTGCTGTCTAGAAGATAATGTGTGATTTGGAATCATAGAATCATAGAATGCCGTGTTGGAAGGGACCTCAAGGTCTGTCTGGTCCAGCCTTTCTTGGCAAAAGCACGGTCTAGATGAGATGGTCCAGCATGCTGTCCAGTTGAATCTTAAAAGTGTCCAATGTTGGGGAGTCCACCACTTCCATGGAGAGATTATTCCAGTGGCTGATTGTTCTTAACTGTGAAAAATTTTCGTCTTGTGTTGTCGGAATCTCCCCAGGAGTAGCTTGCACATATTACCCCCCGTCTTTTCCATGTAATATTCACGGGAATATTGAGCCAAGTAGTCAACATAGCAAAGGGTCTTTGCTTTGTTTGTTACATCACAGTTAAAGCTCTTTCTGGGAATTTGGGAGGTGAAGGAGGGAGTGACCAAAACCCACCTTCTGTTGTTTGTGTGCAGGTTCTGTTTGTGTTTAACATAGGTTATAACATTGACATTCAGGAGAGAAGGAGGATTCTGTCCAAAGATGCTGAGGCGATGGAACTGTTTTTCTGCAAGTCTGGATGAGGAGCCTCCAAGAGAGGTGAGATTGCAGACGTGTCCCTGTGTGCAGCATCTTCTATGAGCTTGGTCTAACATGACTTTCTGCTCTGTGTGTGTCATTTTTGGGGAGGCCTGTTTTCCATTCCCCCTCTGGAGTGCCCTGATCTCTCTCTGTCTATTGGGGGCAAGGCAGCTTCTGTATTCACTGCCTGCAGTACAAAAGCCTCAAAACAAAACACCATGTCACCTAATTGTGAGAGCTGAAATTATTTATGGACCTGGCCTTTGGAGTCAGAGCCTCAAACTTCTTTAATTACCTTTGGGGATCTGTGGACAGGATACCATGGTGATGAGAATAATATTTGGAATTCAAGTCTTGTCTACTGTGCTTTAGCAGCTGGAGTGGGCAAGCAGCTGATTATGACCGTAACGGAAATCATGCCAAAAACCTACATACGCACAGTTTGGAGTGTTGGCTTTTTAATCAGACGTGTAAAACTCTTGTTATCTTTCTTAAGCCCTGCTAGAAACAAAATTTGGAAGGAAAGCTCTTGTTCAATATTCAATGTCCCTGTGCAATCCGAATCTTTACCTGTAAAGCTGCCTTTCAGAAAAAGTCCTCACCAAAGGAGGAAAGACTAGAATGTAAATTATTTTCTTGATACTGCTATCTGGGGCATTAATATACATCCACCAAGAAACAAAAACTGAAAATGCAAATTATTCCCACTACAGATCTGTACCAACGCTGCTGAGATTGGGCTGAATCTGCATTGTTTGATTCAGACTTTATAAAATAAGAGCTCTGGGGACAACTTAAAACTTTAAGGTGATTTGTTTCTCAGAGGAAACCATCCAGATTCATTAGCAGACCATAGCAATTGTCAGCACACTGCTGTTATGGCAGCGCTGATGATATCTGGGGATGGCGGCTGCTTTTCAAACTCGCCCCTAAGGACCCACCAAGGCACAGCTACACTCGCTCACTGCAGACCACAGACTGATGCTGTAATTATTCCAAGTGGAACAAGAGGTCTGGAGGCTCCTGAAGACATCTCATAGCTGGTCTGCTCTTAAAGCACAAAGGCCCAGATTTCCCAAAGAGAGTGAAAGATTTCCAAAGATAATGAAAGTGTTTGGAGGAAATGATCAAACTTCCAGCTGATGAATACTGAACTGGGCAGGAAGAGCTGGAAGATGTGGCTTCTAGGCCTATATTCACTGTGCTTCCAGTATGACTTTGGGCAAGTTGCTTTTGCATTTACTGTTTCTTTTGCTTCCCATGGCCCTTCCCATTAATACAGCAAGAGTGAAGCAGTGATGATTTCTTTACTGCATTGAAGGTATGTGAATGGGTAGGTATATGCAGAGCTGATTTCCTCCACCTAATTTTTTAGCTGGCCAGATGCAAGACGTCTCTGGTACTGGTGGTGTATCATGGAATTAGTACATAACTACCCAAGCTAATATATCCAGCTCACAGGACTCGCCGTAGGATGATGTAAGACTTGGGACCAGAGGCAGTTCGCATTCAGCCAGATTGTAGCACAAGTCTATCAGCCTCAGCCATGTGGGATTTATCTGAGTGCATAAACTGGTTGTCTAGTCTTGCTTTGGCACCACAGGGAAATTGGCACGTTCAAGGCATGATTCATCTTGCCCTTAAGCCGGTATCTAAAATAGGTCAGCTGAGCGTGCTGTAGAAGTGCCTGTTTCTCTTCACGGTTACAAGGGATGGGAGGCTCCGTAAGACCCAGATGTCTCCAGCTTGGATGTTTTGAAATAGGCAAGACGAATCCTGTCTATGCTGTATTTTTAAAAACTGCCTTGTGTAATGGATACTCAGGTCTCAAATTGGAAGTACAAGTCCAATTAAAAAGTAGCGTCCTCGAGGGCCCTTGAAGAAACGTGTTTGTGCTGAGCTCAAGTCTGACCCAAAGCCCTGACGTATCGTTTCCTGATATTTAGTGGCTGTAAGTTGCCAGACACTTCAGTATTTGATCTTCTCTATCACTTTTGTTTATCAACTGAATTCAAAGATTTAATTAATGTTTTTAGAGATTTCTCCCCTAACTTTAAATGGTTGGGATCAGATAGCATAGACTTTTCCCGCTTCTTCCATAAACAGCTGTAGGATGTGTAACGATGAAACTGTGACTTTGCTCCAAATTCCTATTTTCTTCCTTTTACTTTGTTTCCTTTGTCTTGTGTCAATCCATAACACTGTGATTGTGCCACAGCTAAGGAGAGAAGATTTTTTGAGTAGCTTGGTACATCTTGAACTTAGATTTCTAATCAATTTGCACTAACAGCTATGGGAACCAATGTAACAGGCCAGGCCTTTTCTGTCTCTTTCTCTTTCTTACATTTGAAAAAAATAAATCTGAACAGTGACATAAGCGAGTCTTCTATAATTACTCTTCCATTTGTATTTCTAGACTTGTCAATCTGGCAAGCATCATAGAGCGAGATTAAAAGCTTTCTGCTTCTCCTTCAATCAGAGATTTCATTTGCTTCCGTGTTTTACAGTAAATATAATCAGTTCAGCAGGAGATGGTTTTGTTCTCTGCAGTGATGTCTTCCTAGTCAAGGGAGTTCTTATTAGCAGCCCGGATAGGAAGTCAGTTGACATGAGCCCTCGACGCAGAGTGCTTTTACAGCTGTAGGCAGAGTGCTCGGGGCTGGAGTTCCCATGAGGTGCCTGGAATTTGTCTCCCCAGCAGGAAACCCAAGGACATCTACTCCTTATTTGCTGGGTGGGATTTAGGGACCTCAACCGAGAGTCAGCGTCAGCCACCCTCCAGGTGGGAGCAGGATGATGCCGTAAGTCAGTTGGGTGGTTGCTGGGCCAAGGGCAGACCAGTCAGATCAACCTTAATGCTCTTTTTGTCCCAAACGTGGGGTCTCTGGGAAGCTCCTCCAGCCGGGCACGGTCCACAGCCAGGGACACAGGGAGTCCTTCAACTTTTACCCTGGGCTTGGCGCCAGTTTGGCGGGGAGGGGAGGTGCTGGAGCACGCTAAGGCTTAGCTGCGGAATGGAGGGGGCCGGGCTTGGTGGGGGCTTGGACTGAGGGCCCACCGCTGAGGGCTGCAAGTGGTTTGGTGCACTGTAGAGGAGAGGAATAAAGGAAATTTCGATTAATGAAGAATTGGATGCTTAGATATCTGTTAGTTTAGACAGCAGCAGAGCGGGGAGTTTTAAATATTGCTTTCTGTGCGTTTAAGCACCTGAATTCTACTTGCACTTCATTTAATTTGTCTTTGTCCTTTCTTTCACCCTGACTTGCAGGCTCTGTGCGTTGATTTCCAACACATAAACACAATACAAAATACAATAAAAAGAAATTGGAAGCGCTTTGGTTAACCCTTGAAGACAGCTGGTACGTAAATGCAAAGACTTACACTGTCTCGCAGTACAGAGCAACCCTTAGCGCTTCGCTGTTTAAAACTTTTGCGTGGTCAGACCCACAGATACGCCAATACTTTGGTGCTGTCACTGATTGCTCTGTTTATCAATACCGTATATCAATTTGAGAGAGATGTCAAGTTTCATGCAGTGCAAGTCCTTTACCGGTCCTTCATTAAACAAAAAGCAAACTTGCTCCTAAGCCCCAAGGATGGTTTTTCCCCATATCTTTCCCAACATGTTTAATCGCTTTGTGAGGACAAATTGTAAATTTTTTACCTCCTGACTTTGCAGAAGTCAACGTAAGGGTTGATATTTCTATTCTTTCCTGTTGTCACCGCTAATGAATATTGTGTGGTGGGGCCTGAGCTGACAGTTGTGATGATGAGACGGGGTGGAACAGAAATACTTGATCTGTGGCTGCACTGACAGCTGGTGTGGACTGGCACAGCTCCAGTGGAGAGCTGGCCCCTGGTCCTGAATTTGTACAGGGAATGCATCTGCGAAGGCAGAAACCATTTTACAGCCTGCATTTACCCTTAGCTTGGTGGGTTTTAATAGATGATATCAGGGTGCTGTTGCATCCTACAAGGTATTGAAGAAACTCGTAATTAAGAGCAACCCTGCTGCATAAAGCTCTTGATTTAAGTGGAAAACAGAGAAAATGGACAGGAGAGGATGCAATGCACGGCAGAGCAAACTGATTTTCAAAGCAGGTGAGTTTTTTAGCATTACGCTGCTGGAATTTGAAGGAGAAAAGCTAGTAGTTAAAGCGGGGACCTCAGGAGCACTCATCTCCTGAAAGGCAAGGAGAGGCTGCTGAGCCAGCCCAGCAGCGACGGTGGCAGCGAGCATCCCGCCCAGCGAGGCGTGCAAGCTGTTGCACAGCCCCACACCAGCCAAGAGCAGAGCAAGCCAAGGCACCAGCCCGGGAGCCAAGCGGTGATCCAGCTGCCACTTTCGGGGAGGGGAGAATGGACTCGGTGACTTCGCCGAGCTTGGCACTCGAGCCCGACAGCCTGGCCAACCATGCCCCTTGAGTGCGCGTGGCGGTAGGCAGCGCTTCTGAAGCGGGTAGATAAAGAGGTTGTACGGGGACCACTTTCTGCACAGCAATTAACAGGAAGAGATGGCACCAAGCGAATATTTCAATTGCATGTACAGGAGGTGCCAATATGTTTTGCCATTCTGCGATTGTGTTCTGGAGGCGCCAGCGCGGCTGTTACAGTGAAGGGTCTGTTCAGTTGGCATTTCCTCTGTAAACCCAATTTTTGAAAGAGGTTATAATTCAGCCATTTTTAATTAACGAGGGGATTAAACTTGGCACGCGGGTACTCAAGGGCTGTTTGTTGCTGGTTTAATATATTTTTTTTAATCCAATCTGTTAGGCCCGTCTCAACTAATATTCTTTTCTTCCGCTTGCTGGGGTTGACTTTAAATATCTCTGTGCATATGTGTGCCCCTATGTATAAGAGAAATGTATGTATAATGTATGTATGTATAAGAGAAATGAGATTTATCAAGGTGAAGAACTGCATCGGAGTAGGGGAGCAGGTTGCTGAAAGATCCCACATTCCCAAGGCCACTGTAGCTCGTTCCAACTATGTGCTGAAACAGGGTAGGCAGAAGCAGTTGCAATTTTTTTTCTGATTCTCAGAGCAGAATTTCGTCCACTTGGGACATGCAGAAAGTTTTTTCCAGACTCAGGCGTCATTCTTCTACACAGTATTTTGATAAATAAATGTTAGTAGCTCACAGCTTCAAAAAGAACCAGGCAGCTTGCTAGTAAGTCACTATTAGAATATATAAAACCTCGTAAATAATATGACACTGTAAATAGTTACGTATCATAGACTAAATTATTCTAAAACCCAAAAGTTATAGGGCCATAAACCTCTCAGTATTCTGTAGGCAATCTTCCCTTATACAAGTTTCCTTTTTTTTTTTTTGTCTCTGCACCATGTTTAAAAGTGAGCTTTCAAAAAAGCATGTACAATTTGTAACAGGTATTTACACTGACTTACAGAATTACAGTGCCGGAAGAAATGAAAGAGTGCTAGCTACGCCAGTAGCACTCTTGAGAGCTGCTTTTTTCTTGTCTTGTTTTAAAAAGCTGTTTAAAACCTGCTTTTAATGATGTAGAGTCTACCTGGCCAGAAAAATTTATGCTGGTTCTTTACTATCACAGCCACTGGAAAGTTTTTATTCATATCTAAACTGAATCTCCCTGTTCTTAACTTCATCCCATTATTTCTTGTCCTATGTGCCCTGGACACGGAAAACAGCTTGTCCCTTGCCTTTTCGCAGTATGCTTTTCACGTGCCAGAAAGCTGTTGCCTTGTCTCTTGGTAGTCCTTGCTTCTTTCAGGCTCTCCGGCTCTCCCAACACCCTGTATTTTCAAGGCCTCTGAAAATTTGTCTATCATTTAAAAAACGTGTCTCGCCTCTTTCTAACTGGTCCAACCTCCCTGGGAACGGTGAAGGTTTTGGGTGCTGTTTCAGCAAAGACCTTGCAGCTGCCCCTTCGAGCTCAGCAATATTGCACCTCTCAGGCCCTTTGCTCTATCATGGATGTTTTCTTGAGCATCATCTACACATGGCCACAATACATAGAGTACGCAACTTGTGCTCATCAGGAAGAATGACAGCATGTGTTTTTGTACAAGCACTTCATAACCCTGTTGGTAAACTCCAAACGGGAAGGGTCTGCAAAATGGCTGTGTTTGTTTGAACCCTTGAGCTAGTGACCGGTGGGTCCTCTCTTGCTCACAAGACTAGAGCTCTGTGGTGAGCAGAGATAGGAGTGAAGTGTAAATCACTCTCTATATTGCTCTGGCAAAAAAACCTGCGTGCCATGTGAATCACTTGCGTGGTTGACAGGGCCCGTTCTTCACAACAGAGCCAGCCTTCGGTCTCACCTGAACTCATGCCCTGGACTGGAAAGTCTACAGCTTTGTCTCAGCTTTGGCCGTAGTCTCCGGGCGGCTTCAGGAGTCGCTGAGCTGGTTTGGTAATCGCGATGAACAATTTTCATCTGTCTGTGATGCCTGCCAGTTTGGTGGACTGTGGCCGTCTCCGCTGATGTCTGCCTTCATCCTATAGCTGGCTGTTCCCCCATCCTTGGGGACGGGCAAAATGGAAATCTGCAATACAAAGCAGGTGGGTAGCAACAGATGAGTTGCCCTTTATGTTCTAGCACTCAGGATGGCATTTAGCCTGAAGTGACACCTACATCTGGTCTCTATGCTTACGCTTTAGTCTTTCAGTTCCTGTTATTTTCACTGGAGGTGAAGTCAATCTAGAGAGCAGCGCAGGACTTGATTTGTTAGATCAAACACAGACATCAATGCAGAAAAGCAGAGGTGTTTCGTAGGTCATGTATCATATCGGACAGCCCTGTGCCCCAAGCTCAACTTTCAGCAGAGCTGAGTTGCTTCGTGGGCTCTGCTGGCTCTAATGGGAGCCCAGGTCCCAAAATCGGAGCTCTGACATCGACACACCACCTCCTTTGTTTTTCAAATGAAATGCTCCAGATGTGTGGGGCTTGGAGGATGTTTGATTAAATCCACAGTGAAAACCTTTGAGATACAACATAGATGCTACGTAGATTTCTAGTGGTTTTTTATAGCCCTGCTCTCCCTGCAGCCCCTCTACCTCGACATGCAACCAGACATGTTTTCAGAGTCGGCTTTCAGCTGGCCATTGGGCTGCGGTGGAAGGGAAAGGCTATAGTGGTAAGTGAAGAGCTCTGTGTATTTAGCTCGAGTCCCTGCACCATCCCTGGCTGTACTGCAGGCAGCGCTGCTCGCGGGCTGAGTTTAACTGGTGGCCTCCAAAGTGAGAATCATAGGCTCATAGGAAGGGGTTTTGTGTGAGCAAGAAGTCACCACAGCAATTACGATTACATTTGGCAATACACACTCCCTGTGGACTCATTTCACTCAGTTCAGAGGTGACACAGCACCCAGAAGTCCAGAGGACAGTTCAATAAATGATATCAGCTGCCTTCTGCTCTCTGGATGGAAAAACTCCCCGGGGGGGGTTTGGTTCCTCTCTCCTGGTGGCAGTTGGGTGGGAGGTGAAAGGCGAGATTGTGTTGTTCCCGCCCGTGGAAGGGCTGAGGGCTACTCCTGATTTTGGGATTTAAGGAACGGTATTTTCGCAGGAAGCGTGGCAGTTTGCATGAGCTGAGGGTTATTTGTCTCCTACGAATTGCTTTGCCCCGCAGTGGTGAGGATGCTGTTTGAAGGGGTGCGGCAATCACTGTTCCGCGGTGTGATGGGTTTGTCACCCGCGGTAGTGCTGCTCCTGGGGTAGGTACGTTTGTCAATTGAAATTTTTCTGCAATTTCCTTGACAGGAGTGGTGAGTGACACACATTCCCTCAGGAGATATTTCCGTGTTTTTACTTTTCTTTGGGCGTCTGTGACATTTCCCAAGTCCAGTTGTTGGAGCCTTAGGTTCGAGCATCTATACTGCCCTGGACCACATCCCAGCAGGGATAATTTGACCCTTCAGCAGTGAACGCGTTGACTTCTGCAGCTCATAGTGTGCACAGTTTGGGGGTGGGTTTCTCGTGTAAAACCTTAAAACCCACGGTGGAGACCTCTGTCATTTGGCTCAGTGGCACCAGGCCCAGCATAATTTTTCATTCCTGTAAATCACAACAATGACATAAAAATGAAGATTAAAAAGAAAACCAAAACTGCTTTTGCTTTCTTTTTAGGCAGAGAAGCATACAGGATTGAATTTTTCAAGCTTCCAGTGATTCACAAACTAGATGCATACAGCTCCGGGAATGATGGCTATTAGGAAAAGCACCACTTACTGTGAGTTTCTTGGTAAAACCATGGCAGTTGACAACTGCCAAGCAGCAAACACAAGCTACGTAAACCCAGCTGCTCTTCTGAGTGTGTTAACACTGCCTGCGCTCCTCTGGCCTGAACATTGACATGTGTTTTCAGAATCTCTTGTCAGCTGTGAAAATTTAGACAAAGCAACCCTTGCTGTCCCTGGACTTTAGAGGTCTCTGCTGACCCTCGCTGAGAGTGAGGGCTGTCAATGGACAGCCCGTGAAGTCTCCTTCATCTTGATCACAGTGAAAAGAGAGGAGGAGCCACCTGTTTGTTCACCCTGAAGGCACATCTGCACAAACGGTTTGATTTTGTGGTTGCCCTCTGTCTATAATATGTCCATGGGTGTAGGTTCGTTCCCCAGCTTTTCAACCAGCTTGTTCTCCCCAACGTGCAGCCCTGAGGGCAGTTTGCTCCAGGGACCTTTTCTCGCCTCTTCTCTTGACTCCACCAAGGCTGGTCCTCTCTGCCCTCGCGTCCCTCTATACCCCATCCCAAGGTAGGCGCCGCATATTTTCAGTAAACTGGGATGGGATTAAATGAAGATCTTTCTATGTCTGGCCAAAGGAAGAGGGGCTGATACCAGGTACCTGAGTTCTGTCACCAGCCACTGTGGAAAAAAGGAAAGCTAGCTTATCTATTATTGTTGTTATTATTGTACTAAGAACCCACTGAGGCCCTCTTATTATGTTGTTAAAGTCAACGTTTTCCCTGTGCACAGCGTTCTTCAACCTGGGAAAGATAAAGAATTTTTGATAAAGTTATTCTGATAATGTTGCTAATTAGTTTCTCATCTTTAAAACTATGGCTGCAGGCAACTGGAGCTCTCTCTGTTGCAGGACATTGTAGACTGAAATGTGTAGATGCTTGATTTCCTCTGCAGGGATCTCACAATATGCTAATTTGTCCTTGCAGCAGGGTTCAGTTTTTTTAGGTCTTTGCCTCTCTATTTTGCAAATCCATTATTTCAAAATAAGATCAGTCATACGTGCACAAGATGCAGACCTGTACCAACATGTATTGATATTTATGTCTGTGTGTGCATGTTCACACACATATATATTAAAAAAAAAGTCCACGGATATGTGCGTATGCATATATTTACATATGCACAGTGATATATTTATATTATTTTATATTATTTAATGAAATTAAATGTTTTTGAAATAATTATCTATACTATGTGCATACACAGACATATGAAATTTGACATCTATTTAGGAACTCGGCATGTGAATGGCTAATTGAACTCATAGGCTTAGCTCTTCTAGGGAAGGTTTAACTCATTTCACTTAAAATATATACATTATAGTCTCTATTCAACACGTACAGTTTGCAAGCTTAAGTTGTATACTTGCCTATGCATTTTTCCTAACACTTCCGTCTGAAGTCTCATTATAATTTACTTTCAATAACTTTTTACTTTCAATCATCTGTCATTTTAGAAAGTTGCATAATAATGTGGTTAGTTCATATGAAAAATGATGTTTGCTCTAAATTTGTCTGCAGTTGTGACATTGCTGTTAATATTTTTGTAAGCTAGACACCCACAAGCTGAAAACACAGGTGGTAAGTTTATTTTTTAAACTTCTCTTTCAATCACTTCCCCCCCAGTTAAAAAACAATCAGTCACTTAGAAAATTGTCAACACGTTCACTGGGCTTTCTATGTTCATTTCCAGCAAAATTTCACTGAGGCAAAGGAGAAAGGCTGAGTTTTTTACCCCTTTGGATTAAAAAAAAAGTAGTTTTCAGGTGCTGAGAATTAAAAATATTCCTTATCCGACAAAAACCTTCAGCTGGAACGCTGTGCTGTTTCTTCCCTGGTCCTGATGGGACCTCATGGGAATGAACCAGAGCATCTCACGCCCTCTCCCCTCCAGCACTACCTTCTGCGTGGAGCACAAAAAGGCACCAAAGGACATTTTTCTCCCTTTCCAAGCTTCCTTAAAGGGGGGGAAAATTGGGAGGAAAGGACAATTCCTTGAGTTTGGGGGAGAACATTAGGAACTGGCTCATTGCCTGCAGACGTCTAATTAATGTTAAGTTGGTCCATTTCTGTGCTGTGTCACAACCAGCTCCATCCTCCCAGCTCTGAGCGTATGTGCTGGCTCCTCTTTTGTGCTGGACTTGTAAATTATGGTCCAATATAAGTTTTTCCCCCTCTTTCCTTTTCTGGATGCTGAGCAAAGTACCAAAAGAGGCTCATGGTGTTGCAGCTTTGCACAGCCAAGAAATGGGAATGGCTTGTCCCAAGCAGCATCCTGTGGCTCGCAGAGCTCCTAGGAGCTAGAAGCTAAATGTCCCAAACATGGAGTTTTGTGACAAAAATTCTATTCCTTTCGAAACGGCTGAACCGGGTAGTTTCCTTCTGCATCTTTTTGAATTTTGAAAATGATACTTGGAAAAAAAGGAGTTTCTGGTGACTGAAAGCCTGTTTTTAGAGCGCTTTCAAGAACATGTCTTGGAAAAGCAGCCATGGGAGCTTTCATTAAAAGCAAACACAACAACTTTTTTCCGCAACATTGTAAAAATTCCTTTTGTTTTAAGTTTTCTTTCTCTGTACTGCTTTTGCCTTGGTTACTCTCTTGAAGAGCCAGCTGTGGCAGAAGGAAAAGTTTTGCATATCTTTTCCTTCTTGTTATCCAAAAACCTTATAAAACAGTTGTGAATCACACTGAAAAAGATTCTCAGTTTTCGGTAACGGGTCCAAACCAAACGAGAATTCTAAATGACGTTCTTCCTAGGTCTGTCCTGGGCAAGAACAAACAAGCTTTCCGAACTAGACCAGTTCAGTCCCTGCTCAAAAATAGTTTGAGATCGCGCAGAAGCTTTTTAATCATCCTGATGGTATTGCTGCTGTTTGCAAACTTAAAATTTCATATGACAGCGGAAAATTAGGAAATCTCAGAAAAGGAAACATTAAACTCTTGTGAGCTTTGGGGGAGGCTCTTTTGCTGCTTTTTTTTTTTTTCTTTTCTGATTCCAAACTATTTACTGGGTTCTACTAAAAACTGTGAAGTATTTTTTTTACCTGTTGCTGCTCTTTTCGGGTAACAAACTCTGTCCCCCCCCCCACCCTGCCACCAAGCTCATGGGTTTGTGGTGGGAAAGGCAGGAGAGGGTGCAGGCTGTGTTTAGGGCTGGGGGCATCATCTCTGTGGGGCCAACCTGAGTTCAGCAAAGGTTGGCTGTGACCTAGAGCAGTTGCCAGCTCATCTGTCATGGATGTACAGAGTTGGTGGTGACATTTTTCATCTGTCAGAAAACATGCTATCCCAAATGTCACAGATCTTTTTCCTTTTTATTTATTTATTTGCTAGCTGTTCCCTGTTTGCTGTTGTGATAGCTGGGGATAACGAAGCTTTTGCACTCTACACTCCTCCCCTCCGACCCAAGGTGAGCCTCAAAGACCACGCAGGTTCCATGCACACATCGCTTGCACCGAACTGGCTTGGGTTGGTGCTGCCCAGGGAAAGCTCAGGGAGCCCCAGGCAACCTTCTGGAGGCTACCACCGGCCTTTCCTGGGCTACATGGGCAAGAACTGCCTTTAGCTTTTTCTTCTGTTTCTTCCCTTGGCAGGGACAGAAAAGCAGGTCTTCCCTCTGTAGTTTGGCTCTCACTCTTTCTGCACCCAATGGAAATGGTGTGGTTACTACAAATAAACACACATTCAGTTAAAATAACCTGTCTTCAGAGGGAGTTGCTTCTCCCCAGAGCCTGAGCTTCCCTGAATGCGTGGGAGCTGCAGGAACATGTCCTTTATTCAGTGACACGTTTACATTGACAGCTCGTTAGTGATGTGACGAGCGGTGCTCTGGACTTGCCTCTGCGTCACCGAGTAGCACAGCAGGGAAAAATCCAGGAGCGCATGGGTTGGCTTTGCATGGGGATGGGACGCGATTATCTGGATGCAGGATCAGCTGGGGAGGCTATGAGGGACTAGTGATGGGAAGAATATCTTTAGGGAGGGAGAGGTTAGATAATACATGATGAGCCTGCCAGTGGCAAAGGCAAAAGGGGATTCTGGATATAAAGGCAATTATTTGATCAAAAGAGAAGGGAAAGGGAATAAATAACAGGGGGGAATGACATACTGGTGCTCTGGAGTTGCCTCCTTCTGCCCCATGGGACCATGGCCTCCCGCCCGCCCGCCCTCCCTGCCAGCTGCTGTCTCATACCAACTTCCCTGCTGCCTCCGCTGCCTAATTGCTTCTGCTTTTATTTCACCCAGCAGTTCTTTTGATGATTGACTGGTNTTCCGATCTACAGGAGGCTGTAGGCAGGCCCTACCTGTCAGCTGCTGTCTCATACCAACTTCCCTGCTGCCTCCGCTGCCTAATTGCTTCTGCTTTTATTTCACCCAGCAGTTCTTTTGATGATTGACTGGTTTGTTGCTTGTTCTTCAGATCACCTTCTCCATCAGTTCCTACCCACTGGCTTTCTTGTCAGCACGTTTGTTATTTCAGTCCCCACTATCTCTCCTGCCATTCTCCTGAGCCATTTCACTGGCCCTGGTTGGCCCTGGATTGCCAAATTCTGACTCCGTTCTCAGCAGAAAACCTCATTGTATATCTTTACTAACTAATCATGCCCCATCCTGACATCCTCTGTACTGAGGATGGGTAGGCAAGCACTAAAAACCAACCTGGGTCCCCACAGGCATGGGGAGGCTGTCTGGGCCTGGGCCAGGGCCAGGGCCAAGGCCAAGGCCATGCTGGGTTTTTTCACCAATGTGCATATAGAGGTGAAACCCATCCCACCTGTTCATCCTGCCTCTTCATTTTGACGCTGATACAGCTACAAGGAGAAACAAACATCACTTGGTGTTCAGCAGCCAGGATGGCCTCTCCTCTGAGACTCCTAAGGGCCTGTCTTTGCACCTGAAGGCTAATTCAGTATAAAAGCCTTAGACAACTACAGCCATAACTAAACTTTAACTAAGCACCCTTCTTCCCTCCCCTCCTAGTCTCCCTGACCTGGGAGCTGAGCCTACCTCACCTCCAGGACAGAGGACGGCATCTTCACAACGGTGGGAAGCCTACTGCAAATCATGGCAAAGCTCTCTTAACAGTCACTTGCATTTTTGTCAGGTGTGAACACACCGCCATGGGCTTGCAGGGAGCCCACCGTCGCCATGCCTCGGGGAGAAGGCAACTGTCTCCCTCACCGTGGCTGTTGCACCACTGTGAGGGTATTTCCTGTGCTGGACTGGGTGCCCCAGCATGGCTGCACCCCTGCTCAGGCTCACCTGAAGAGGGAGATGGGCATGTTATTTTTGCCTTGTGTTAAGGAGTCTCTTTTACCTCTGACTAGTTCCCTTTTGCAGGAGATATCGTACGTGAGGCTTCATCAGAGGATAAAAATCAATGCCTTCTAGCACGTCTCCTGCATGTACACTTGACAGCTGACAGCTTCATCGCTGGGTGATGTGGCAAAGAGCCTGGACAGCACAGAGGAGACCTTTCCAGGGACAGGAAAGCCACCAGAGTGTTATGTGCACAGAGGAGGACGTGTCCCAGCAAACAACTACCGCTTGTTGATTGTGCAGAGCAGGTATTTCTTGCATATCTACTTAACAGCTAGAGGAAGGGCGGGAGAAGATGTTATCACTTAAGAGTGATGTGCTGTTTCTCCAAAGCATTTCTTTGTCCAACACACAGCGGCTTGGGATTGGCAGGTGGGTAAATATTGCCTCCTTGTGAGGCCAGAGCAGGACATTCAGAGGTCCAAGAAATCCTCACCAAAGGGCTCAAGCTGTGATGTTCAGTTATGTTAAGAGGAATCTTAGCATGTTTAAAACTGATCCTGCCATGCACACTTTTCGCAGGTAAGAGGTCTTTTCCCTTGGCAATGAGTCCATGAAGTGGTCGAGTATTGCTCGGTCAGTAAAGGTGTTTTTGCACAACTGTTTTCAGGCAGCGTGAGTCTGCCATGCTGGATAAAAACCACCTAGCAAATGATGTCTTTAACCTGTGCCACGTTAACCATGGCCGTGGTGCTTTGTTTTTTTCAAGGCATGAAGGTTGTGATATCAGGGCAGCCCACAGAGCCAAGCACTCGGTGGAGTGGGCTCTATCTGTGGGGATGAGGGAGAAATGAGTCTGCCGGCTGCAAGATTTGCATAATGGCTTTCAAATCTTTAAAGAAAACAGGTTGTATTTGCCAGAAAACTCACCTGAGCTACCTTTTGGATGAGGCAATGAATGACAAACACATTAAAAATAATTCGCTCATTTGATTTTGTGCTAAGCCTGAGCCAGTTATAATAATAAAAAAAAAGACTGAAACATCAGGAGTTATAGCCCTGGCTTCATGTCTGCCCATGCAAGGTAGTGCAGATCAAGCTGCTGAGAGTCCTTCACAAGCAAAGGCACAGAAATACCATCAGAAGGTGGGATTCAACAAAAGAGACACCAGAGTGGGATTTGGGAGGCCTGGGTTAGTGGCTGGCCCCCTGCAAACTTTGGGAAAAGTGGGGCCAGCCTGGTCTTTGTCATCTCTTTCCACTCTTTGCCTGAGTCATCTCTTTGGACTCCAGGTCCTTTCGGACATGGGATATCTCTTCCCATTCATCTGCAGAGTGTCTTGGGGCTCATCTCGGTGCTGTTAGTGTCAAACAGCATTTCCACTGCACTGAAAACACTGCAAGTGCAAAAGTATTTTCTGAAACGGATCAAGACTAAAACCAAATGGCAACATTTTCCAATAAATAACCTCCTTAAATATTTACTGCCAACTTGGTGAGAACATTTTGCTTTGAACTGTTCCTAAATCAAAAAGGTCAGTCCTTTTAAAATTTCTTTTTTTTTCTCTTTTTTTTTTTAGCTTTCACATAAAAATAATATTCAGGTTAGGAAAATTGCTTTCATTGAATGTCATGAGCATTTTGCTACTGTTTATGTTGCATTGAGACCCTGAAACAGCCGTCTCTGAACTGCTTTTCACCGCGGCTGCAGATGGCTGCGTGGCAGTTGCATTCTCATCCTACAAGTGGCTGAATTTTAGTAGTGGAGTGAGAGATCCCCAGTAGCCATTAAAGTCAATGTTCATCAGCAGTTACTTTATTCTAGTGGCTTAGAGAGTGCAATTTTCATTTCTTGAAGCAGAAACTGCTGTAATCCTGTGACTCTTCTGTCATATGAGAATATACTGACGCTTCCATTAATCACTGCAAGTTGCTGAGAGATCATAGGCAGAAAAGCACTTGAAAGAGCAAAATACTCTAAACGTTACAAATTTAAACAAGAAAAACTCAAAATCACTGTTAAAATCAACTTCCGAATTGCAAGTTATAATTACTTTATGCTGCTTGTGACTAGGATCTCGTGGATGAAAAAGAAGAGCAGATTCAGACTCTGTTGTCTCACTGTATTTGCTTGATTGCTCTCTCTTAGCTCAAGTCAATGTTATCCAAGATATACCATAAAGAAGACACCAAAAGTCGCGTTCTGGTCAAAAGTGACCAAATCCAAGCCCAAAAATCTCATCTGAATTCACATTTTCAGCTCTGGGCAGCAGTGCTGCAAAATGCCATGGTGAGAGGAGTTTGAAAATCCCTGCTGACACTCTGTTTTCTCGCTGGAAAAACTGTTTAGAAGTTTCATTTCCATATTGAAAAGAAGGGATGGGGGCACAAAATCTGAGTTTGCCTAAATTGCCTAAGAATCCTTACTTGGGGTTATTTCTCCTTCAGCATGTGCTTTCTAGTTCCAGAACAGCAACAGATGGTAGGGGAAAAGATCGGCCATAGGATAATGGGAAACAGCGTTACAGAAATGATACCCTTTATAACTCACATAAAGAGATCCTTTATGTGGCAGTGTCCCTGGGAGGAGGACTCGTCATGCCTGCTATTTATCTAGCTGACCAGGAGGTTGACCTTTTTATTGCAGGAGACATTTTCAAATTGTCCCAAAGAAGACAGGAGGCTGTAGGCAGCATGGGAACTGATCTGAGTGGTCTTTTTCCCAGAAGAAGACTGTGGATAATATCTGGAGGCTCAATGCCTCCTTTCGTGACTGTGTAGCCAAAATTCATGGCCCAGTTTCAATATCTGCAAAATCCCAATGGGAGCAGGTGAGTAATTTTTGGGTTTTGTTTTTTGGGGTTTTTTTTTTTTTTGGCTGCTTACCCCTCGCTTATGGGCTGATCCTCATTTAAACGTGTTTGTTATTTTGAAGAATCTGGTAAATGGGTTTGTGCAAAAAAACCCTTTGGATTCGGCTCCCGCGGTGTTGCTGAGTGCCAGGCACCTACCACAAAGTACAACGTGTGCTGTGTCATCACCTTCCTCTGTTGCTGGGTATTATTGCTTCTCCATGGCTGGATGCTTCTATCTTTAAAGCAGAACAATCAGGAATAAAGAATGTCAAATGAGAACTGAACTATGAAGGACAAATATTTCCATTTCTGCACAAATAACCTGTCCTTGTTAGCCTTGGATGATGGTCCATGTGCAAACAAAGCGGAAAAAAAAAAGTCAGCATCCAACTACCTGGATGAGCAAAACACCAAATCCATGTTTATTTATGAATCATAAAGGCGATTCCTGGCCTGCAAGCCCAGAAAGGATCATTGTCTTATCTAATCTGCTCTCTTCTGTAGGAAGCCCAGGTTTCCACCCTGTTTCCTGTTTGAGGCTTTGTCAGGTTTCAACTTCTCGTCATGGCTGGTTCAGCCATGCAAACCAATTCCTACAACTCTGCACAACATGTCAGTTAATACAGATTGCCCCCGCAGGTCAGAAGAACTTGAAAGATTATGCTTGTGCCAGGGTGTAAGCCTGAGCGCAGGTTTCGAGGGATCGGCTCGGTGGAGGTGGCCTGTAAAGATCGAAGCTCTTTCAGAGATTGCAGGTTAGTCCCCCGTGATCACTAAGAATGTTAAAAGTCTTTGCGTCCGTGCTTTGGAGTGACTGATGACAGCTCAGCACAGGAGATAAAAAGATCTGTCTATAGCTCTGACTAATTAAGAATTTACTGCTGCATCTTATGGACCAAGCGCCCATGACAGGGAACACAGTAAGTGGTTAGTTAACAACATTGGTTTTCCTTGTCAGGTATGAATAGCCAGAAATAAACTTAAGAAAAAAAAGAAACAATGATGCCGGCAATAATTAAATAACACCGAACTGGAAGTCGGTAGCTACGTGAGACTGTTTCTGCTGGACTGAGTTTGGTCATTTGTGATTTGTAAATGCAAGTACCGCTGACTCTGGGAATCCTTTGTCAAGCGACCTATTGGTTTTATTTTTGTCATTGAAAGAATAATTGGGATACATTTGGAACAACTGGCCTAAAACATGGTTTTACCTGGCTCGCAGGCACAGGATGATGCTTCTGAATGCTGCGCTACAGTCTCACATTTGAATGAGGCTATTGTCTGGAAACAGAACAAACTAATTTCTGGTTTCTACGTTTATTAGCCAATTGTATGGAACCTTTTTTCATGTTTTAATTCACTCTGCATTAACAGGGTGTTCATGTTTCTGACCCTCAGGCCACATCCTGCCTTACTGCTTTCACCTCTTCAAAGAAAGAAGTATGAATAAAACCTACTTCTACTCTGAAAATGAAAATGGTGGAAGTAGAAAAGGTGTGCTCTCACCTGTGTAAGCCTGGATGCTTTTTGTGTGTTAAGAGTTATGTTTTCTGGCTGGGGAAGAGCATGCGATTTTTACTGCCATCAGCCCCGGTGTACTAGCAGAACTCAAGAACTGGAGCCTTTTCTGTCTTCTGCGTCATCTGAAAGAATTGGTCGTTAATTTCTAATTGTCGGACACACGGTGTAATCCCACTGCTGTCAGACTCTGCTCTTGCTTACCCATGTGTAACCTCCAGGAGACACTTTATTACGCTTGATGGATGAGCCTGGAAGAGCTCATCTTGACTTTCAGATCCTAAGCTGCATTTACAGCCCTGGAAGATGAGAATCTGGAGGAGAAACATTTTGCTAGTAAACAGAGCAGATGAACATACAATAAACCTCTGAGACACAGTAATCCCAGAAACCCATGACACTATTAGTAATGGGTCCTTTTCAAAGTGAAATCACACTTCATGCCCCAAAGCCTCCTGAATTATGTTTGGGTAAGCTGCAGACATCACATTCCTTGGAGGGCAATAGCTTGTATCTTCCATTTCTCTGATGCCACGTTTTTTGTCCCCTTTATGAGAGATGGATGCAGTTCCCTTAAGAATCTTCATTTAAGTAGCTTCAATCTTTTTCCACTTTACACATTGATCTGGGCAGAACAGATATGCTGGCTAGTGGAAAATTTTAGGGGTTTGCTGTTTGTTTTTATTTTCAGGAAGGATGAAAGGAGGAATCTTGACCCGTTGATAGAGAGGGTGTGAGTGTCTTTACACGTAGGTGTACACGTGCCACTTCCTACCTGTATGAGCTTTATATGTGGTGGGCAGCAGAGGCACTTATCTGTGTGGAACAAAATACCCAACACCTATGGTGGTTCCTCATTTGAGCCTGAGTGAACATCTGAGCCACCAGGGTATCGCTTGTCTGGGCTTATTGTCTCTGTTATTGTCCCCCAGTCCTCATCTTCCCACCTTGAGAGCATGTCCTGAAACAAAAGTTTTTATCTCTGTGTGTTGTTGCGTGTGGCTGCAGGCAATGACTCCCTGCTCTTGGTCGGACCGTGCTCAGGTAGGGCCCTGTGTAGGTTTCCTCCACAACTTGTTAAATCAAACCAAGAAACTCCTACAGTACCTCGGAAGTCCTTAGATGTGCTCTGCCTCTTTAAACACCTAATTTGAGTGTCAATTAACAAAATGACCTCCGGGTGCTTGTATGTTCACCAGTGGCTGTGATTAAAGCCCACAGTACCCATAACTCATTAGGAGAAGGCTTGCAGATCCATCCTGAGAAGTTCAGCCTCTTCTCCTGCCCCCTGCACATTCTGAGACCAGTCAGAAGATTTGCAGCCAGTGCAAAAGATTTTTCTTCCATCACGGATGACGCTCTGCCCAAGCCCTTGTGGATGGGAACCTGATGTAGCGTATGCATATGTGTGCTCAAGTTCCTGGCTTTAATGGCCAATGCAGAGTTTTGAGCTGGGTCTATGACATCCGTGGTAAGTGCTCTAATCACACTGGGGAGCTGCCTGTCTGCAATGGGTTTTCTCAATTTGAGCTTAGGAACCAAATCCTAGCTCAATCGTCGTGGCTCAGGTTCACAAAGCGCAAGAGGTGTCTCCTCGCCATCCAGGTAGGGCTGCACGCAGGGGATGCGTTGTCCTGCCTTGGGAGGAGGCACATCAGCACCGAGGAATTCATCCCCATGTTTGGTACTGCGATGCCCGCACCCCATCCGAGGGAGTGGGCTGGGATCTGCTGCTTCTGCTGCCGACTGGCTTGCCCACAGTTTATAGCTGGGGCATCACGCCGCTGCTGCAGTTGTCAGTTTAGCAGTTTTCAGTGCTTTGACAGACTGTATTTCTGAAAATTGGCCTTCCTGTTTTACAAATGTTATTGATTATAACGTGAGTTGTATTGCAGCTGGAACTGTAATAGACTCGTAAGGGATTTATGTGGGTTTTTTTTTTTTTTAACCAGACCTGGGGGTTAAGTGGATACTACATTATGCCATTATTATAGCTTCAATATTATTATTTTTCTTTAACTGGGATTGTTTATTATGCATGTGCTGAAGCACAAATGTGGAACAAATGAATCTGATATCAAATTAATGCTGCGATCAGGTTTCCCCCCTTTCCCCTTTAGTTGCCATAACAATCTGTGATCTTGAAGCAACAATAAAATTAGAATTGCATTAAAGGTGTTTACATCATGTACACTCTGTATCCCATTATTATTTTTCACTGTAATAAAAGCACTGAGTGCTTGCTTTGGAAGAGAACACCGTTACAGCTCTTGTCTCATGTTGCTTTTTGCAGCCACAAGTTGTTTGTTCTGAGAAGAGGGAAGGGTATTCTGGGCTGGAGCTTTTGGAGGAGGGGTGATTTTATTTATGTTTTTAAAGATAATGTTTGTCTTCTACTTGTAGGATGCAATTTTGGGTGTGCTACCTTTGAATTTCAGAACTTCAAAGAAATGCATCTCTGCTTTTAAATGTGTTGCAAATCTGCCACCCCCCCCCCTCTGTTGTGGAAGGTACATTTTTTAGCTCTTCCTCTTACTGGCAAAAAGCAAAATAAAGCAACATGTGTGCAAGGAAGATATTTCACTTGCGCATATGGGTGCATATGTGCGCGTACAAATGTGTGTATATGATGCAATTAACTCTGCCTTCCCATGACTGCACAAGCTTCTGCCCCTGGGGACAGGATGAAAGGAAAAAGCATGACAGATGTTAGTCATATTGCCTAGTGCATGACTTGAAAGTGCTCTGGTAGTTCGGCAATGAGCGTTATGGAAAAACATTTATGGAACAAAGAGGCCGTTATCTCAGTATCTCGACTGTGCTGGGCATCACGGAACCCCTTTACCACTGCTCCTATCCAGTCTGGCACATTATTCCTTGCTGTGACATCTTTCTGTGTAGCCTTTGTAGATAATCCTTGTGATAAAGCTCCCTTCCGAAAAATGGGAGGTTTTCATTTTTAAATACATAACGTGATCACCTTATGCTGAGGCTGGACTTGAATAGAAATACCATGAGAAGATTTTCCTTCTCCATCCGCTAAGCCTGCTGTTCTCAGATGCAAAGCATCCTTTGATTTTTTTTTTTTTGCAAGTTTAGCCTCTGTTAGGAGCACAGGAGCCATCTATTTATGAACATTGTGTGTGATTATTTCCCTGATTAATCTGAATATAAGATGTACAGCAACAAGCTAATTCTAAAGCCTTTCCTGGTGGTGCTAACACATCTTTGCATTCTTTATTTCAGATTCTGTACAACACAGAGGAGAATTGCTACACTGGGCACAGGGATTTGGGGGCGAGAAGATGAAATAAAATAAAATGCCATGTAGGCTGAGCGAGGAATGTAGTTAGCTCTCATAAATCTCTGCAGACAAGATGTCTCCAGAGCTGGGTTCATGTAGTGATCCCCTCACTGATTCCAGTCCTAAAGATCAAAGAGCGGTGGATTAGGTAGCACGTAGTCTGCAGTGACGTGCTGCTGTGGATTAGCTAGGTAGGAATCACCTAACTAAAAGATCACAGCACCATAGTACAATTTGGACTGGAAGGGGCCTCGGGAGGTCCTAGTTCAACCCGCTGCTCAGGGCTGGGCCGACTTCAGTGTTAGATCAGGTTGCTCAGGGCCATGCCTAGTTGGATTTTGAATGTCTCCAAGGATGGAGATCCTACCTCCTCTCAGGATCTCTGTTCCAGTGCTTAACTCCTTTCATGGTGAACTTTTCCTTCCTTATACCTAATTGGAATTGCCCTTCCAGTAAATTCTTGTGCCCATCCTGTCCATGTAGCTTTTTGTCCTTTTGTTGTATGTTCCCGAGAAACATCTGACTCCATCTTCTTTAGGTTGTTGAAAACAGCTATAAGGTACCACCCCCGTCCTCTTCCCCTGAAGCTGTCTCTTCTCCAGGATGAACAAACTGACTATCACCACATACTGTGCTCTGGCTCCCTAATCATCTTGGACTATAACCAAACTGGACTCACTCCAACTGACTGACCACTCTCTTGGTGGCCCCAAACTGGCCACAGTACTCTAGATATGGTGTCATCAGTACCAAATAAAAGCAAATAATCAATTCCCTTGACCTGCTTGTGAAGCAAAGGAGATGCTCTGGGGCACCACTGATACTGCAGAGCTTTTTGAAGCTGCTGCCAAGTGTCAGTGCCAGTGATCTGTATAAATGTCAGCCTTAGGCCTGTTCTCCCTGTATAAAATTCACATTGATCCAGGAAAAAAACCACCAGTTGTCTCAAAAAAAGTCCAAAGACTGTGATGTTTAGTGGTGGCTTTTACTCGTCACTGTGGCCTGTCAGGATGAAAGCTAAGGTTCTATGGGGCAGTTGGGAGTCTCCAGCTGCCAGTGATACTTCTTGGCCTGTTACAGTTATGATCACTGCCCCATGCTACGAGCATGCTAGGTGGCTGCAGGAACTGCTTCTGGAGTAACTCAGCTAAGTCACTTGGAGAAGGCTTTTGGGCATGGCTGCCGTGATAACTCAGTGCAGGCTCTGGAAATAGGAACAGACCAGTTCTCCAACATGTTCCTACCAGGCTTTGCACCCTCGGACGTCTCCTCATCCCTTGGTCTGGGGCACTGAACTCACCCTCAGCATCATACTCTAAAGATAAAACAGGAACAGCTTGTGAAATGTGAGTGGGAGGGCCCTCGACCTGCTAACATTTGAGGGCCGTAAGGCATCACATAGGAAACCTAAGTCGAGTTGCTGACCAGTGTTCACACTGGCCCATCTGCTCCACAGGCCGCTCTCCCCAGTCAGTTTGGGTGTAAGACAATCTGCCTCGACTGGTGTTGGTGAGGGGAAGTGAAATGAGGGGGCTTTGCTGTGGCCAGTGACATAGCAGCATGGTCAAGAGAACTGCTTTTAAGTCTTGCTTGGTGATAATGGGGCTGCTAAAATGTCTTTGTAGGTGTTGTCCTCAAGCATTTCTTGTGATCGATGCTCGTGACTAGAAAGAGCCTACGGGGGCTAGAAAAAGGAGGGAGGAGAGCAGAGGATGTCTTATGCTGGCTCTTGGTTTGTAACTATATCAGGGATGTGCCCAAGCTATGTAGAACAGTGGACATAGATACCTTCGTGTTAGCTCTACAATTACACAGTGTAGCCATGTCAGTGTAGCTCTGCCCAAGAAAACTCTTATCAGCTTTGCTTTGGAGAACAGAGATCCTTGCAGAAGCACCTATACTGTCTTCAAGACCTGAAATTTCATCCTTGCGTAGTGGAGCCAGTTCCTTGGAGGTAATGTGGTGGGTGACTATGCCATCTCCCAGTGCACGGCAGTCATGCGTGACTCTCACTCTTTGAATCTTCTGTGTTTGAGAGTAAATAATTTACACCAAGAGCATTTACTGTTTTGAGTAATCAAACAAAAACTTGAGTGAGAACTTGATTACCTTGTTCTTCTGATGACCCAAATCATAAGGTTTGCTGCAACATTTTCACGTACTTGCTGCTGTACTTGTGCTTTCCTTTGGGTGAATTAGTGCTACACAGAGCAGCTCTGAGGGTACTCCGGTGATTTATAACATGCTTTCTAGTTGAGGGCATGTATTTATCATGTTACAACAAACGAATGATTAATAGTTGCCATAGTGATAATGAGAACTTGAAGTGTTTGAGCACTACAGAGTCAAATGCAAGCCTTGGCACATCCTTGCTGCAAAGCAGTCGTGGTGGGGTCTTAAAAATAGAGGCTCGGGAACCAGCGTCACTTAATAACGCTTTAACACCCTATGGAGAAAACATTAAAAAATAATCATACGCTTATTTAGAAATGGGAAAAAAACAGATGGGAAAGGCTCACTTCAGGTTTTTCACTGTAAGAAGACATTTAAATATTTTCACGGAATCTAATTTTTCTTTCTTTTTTTTTTAAATGCACTTGAAAGCTGCTGCTTTTTACTGCTAACCTTCCCCTTCTGCTTTCCCCTGACACAACTTTCCTCATTGAAATGTTATATGGACAAAATCTCGGCTTTCCAAGGTCCTGCCAATGCTTCTTTTTAATCCAAGGCACGTAATTGTTTCTCCTCAAGTTTGCTTACCAGCCATCACTAAGAAGTCTTTGCATGGATGCACAGATTTGCCCACCATTATTTCTTGATACTCTGTGAAGGAAAATGTCACTCAGACGTCTGTTGGACACTAGGGCGTATGGGTAGTTGCTAAAGCTTATAGCTGTTTGTTCTGGACCAGGTTGGCCACAAGTCCCTCTGTATTCAACAGCCTGTGCCGCAGAATGCAATGGTGAAGCAGGAGCTTGTTAGTGGTGGGAGACCCGGACCCAACAGCTGGTAAAGTTAACTTGGGTGATGTGTCCTAACAATCTCAAGTTGTTCCTCAAAAAATGGCGGCGTGCAGGAAAAGCTTTGTCTCGGTTGTCTTCTAGTGGTGTCGGTTTGCTGCTACATTTAGCCTGGAAATAAATACTCAGCAAAAGTGTGAATAAAATGTTGAGGGTCAGAGCAGCAAAGTCCTGCTCTTCTACCTGATACCTCCTGAGATCATTTATAAATGAGATGCTGATAACCCACAGGGAAAAACAGAGAGCAGACTTAGTGGCCATTACCATTACCTGCTACAAGAACCAATTAAATGAGAGGGAAGGAATCTGTAACCACTGGGACACGCAGAAGCTTTGTTTTGCTTACTGGCACACTGAGAAATTCCAGCGGAGGATCTGGAAGATGACTTGACTGACTTATCCAGGAGGTCAGATAAAGAGCAAGGCAGGAGGTATTGTGCCAAACTAAAGAACATGCACACTATTGTTTGGCATCAATGTGCAGCTAATATCCTCTGGAAGAACGAAAAGTGATGAGAAACCCCCTTGTGTCACTTGTGCATTCCCCTCCCCCCCCCACCCCGCCTAGGGGTTTTTCCTGTGAACAGCTCTGAAGCATCAGCTTCCTGTACTGTAAAGTTGGTGTAAAATTATTTTTCTTGCTTGTTGAACCTGTGTTTGTGGGAATCTGAAATCCCTGTCAGCTCTTTGGACCACTGAAGATTTGAAGACCCAGCCTTTGCACAGGCTACCAGGCAGTCCTCACCTCAGCAGCAGTAAATTAGCGAAAAGAGAAGAACATGCTTTGCTAGGAGTCCTGTGCAATGTGATAGTTGAGGGAAAACAAAGATAAATGTACCGGCAAGTTATAAAGCATTAACTATTAGGCAGTATTGCTCTGCAAGCCAATGTAGATTGGAGGTTCAGAGCTAGCAGACGTCCCCCGTCAACTCACACAGCCATCAGGCACTGAAAATCTTCGAGACCTGTGAGTCCCTGTCAACAGATGTCTCAACCAAATGCCTGATGGTTGAACCAACATCAGCACATGGCTCAGTTGCTATGAACTCATAAGATCCATGTCGGAGCCACCATCCACGGACTACGTGCGCTACACACTGAACACACGGGTGGTTGACTTTGCCACGTGAGATGATCTTGTGCTCTGCGTTTCTAATTACATCAAGAGGAACACAATGCTCCAGCAGCTTCGAGGGCTCAGGGTAACTAATTCAGCACTGGAGTGGGAATTACTCCAGAGACGGCGTTGTGTCCCATAGATGTACTTTAAGCACTGAACACAGCTAACGAAGCTATTAAGAGGCAGCAAAATTTTAGCCATTTCAGTGAACCAGCTAAGTTGCAATGCCTTGGCTGTCTGTAGCACTGAAATGTCGCACTGTTGTACGTGACAAAATTGTTCACTAACGATGGTCTTCACCCAGGCCAACATGTGGCCACTCCTAGTTTCCTTGGGTTGCCCACAACCCGCACCCTGGCTCAGCTGAAGGTACTGCTTTGTCTGCAGCCGCAATGGACTTTGTGGGTTGCCAAAATAGTCCCGGGACTTCACATAAGCAACGCGTTTGTGTGCTATTTCTGAGGGATAACATTTTCCAAAAAAAGGCAAAATGATCGCTTCAGTGAGAAGGTTTTTGGACAAGTTTGTGTTCAATTAGTGCGACTTGATTTATTGCTAGGTGAGCCCTCACACAGCCTGTAATTACAGACCCACAACTGCAAAGTAGGAAGATCATGAAGGCATCGTGATTTAACTCCAACTGACAACTAAGCACCACACAGCTGCTCACTTACTCCCCCCACCAGCAGGAGAAGAGAATTGGAAGGGTAAGAAAGAGTGAGAAAACTTGTGGGTTGAGATAAGAACAGTTTAATAATGGAAATTAATAATGTAATAATAGTAATACTAATAAATTGTAATGAAAGGAAAATAAGAAAAGAGAGAAATAGAACCCAAGAAAGACAAGTGATGCAAATGACAGCAATTGCTCACCACCAACTGACTGATGCCCAGCCAGTCCCTGAGCAGTGGCACCCCATTTCCTTCTTCTTTCCCCAGCTTTATATGCTGAGCATGACATGTTATGGAATATCCCTGTGGTCAGTTGGGGTCAGCTGTCCAGGCTGTGTCCCCTCCCAAGTCCTTGTGCACCCCCAGCCTACTCGCTGGTGGGGCTGTGTGAGGAGCAGAAAAAGCCTTGGCTCTGTGTAAGCCCAGCTCAGCAATAACTAAAACATCCCTGCGTTATCAGCACCGTTTCCAGCACAAATCCAGAACACAGCCCCATGCTAGCTACTATGAAGAAAATTAACTCTATCCCAGCTAGAAACAGCACAGAAGGTTAAACATATCAAGTCTTTGCATGAGAAGGAAGTGACCAATGAAAAAAAAAATAGAATTAATGAGAGATAAAAAAGGATTCAAGAGCGTGGCAGATAGGTTCGTGCTAGGACACTCTGTAATGAAAGGAGACAGCACAGCAAATGAAAGCAGAAAACCTTGGTATTGCTCAGAGTACTATTGGAAATGTCAGATGTAGTCTTCACAAATAACTCTCTTTTCAGTCCCAGATCTACCTGCTGTGCCAATGCAGTGTCCTCTCACATTCTTTGCTGAAAATTAACTACTTGAGTAATAAGGATATATAAAGAAATATCTTCAAACAGGTTATAAAAAGAGTCGTTTGCACTGAAGGGAAGTTGCCCACTGCATTTTAAGTTTGTAGCATGAATAAATCTCTTTGTGTTCTCATTTCAGTGCTTTCTCCCACACTGTGCCCCACCATTGTGCCTAGAAGGGAGAGACAAATACAGTCTTTTGGGCTAGCTAACCTTGTCCCAGAAGGTTTGCTCTTAAAGGCCATTTTCTGCACTTTGCAATCTTCAATTCCATGGGAGAAGAAACTTCCTGTGCTGCCCCAGAGGCAAGCTTGCCCTCTATTACGTTTCACTTTAAGGAAATATTTTCCTGATCTTCAGCCTTTATGTCTCACTTGCTTAATTCCTTCCCACTGCACCTAGTTAGATTCCCTTGTACGATCCTAAATAATTAATCACCTCCTTCATTCACTTCAGTGGATGTTGAATGTTGAATACAGAGCAGAGAACAAGAATTACTCGCAGAAAGAAAGGGAATGGGAACTGGAAGAGAGAGGACAAGTTGAGAGGTGAGGAATGAGGAAAGAACGATGCTCCAAGCATAAAATCCAAGCTGCTGGTAAGAGGGATACGGGAGCACTGCAGTGCCCCATGGCTGATTCATGCTACTTACTTTTGTATATTAATTTGGGGAGGCAGAGCACAGTTCCTCATGGGGTCCTGAAGTGCTCTGCTCAGAAGGTATCCTTTGATGCCTGTCAGTCCCAAACAGCAGCAGCACGCAGGCAGCTCCCCAGGCATGGCTGGGCAACTGAACGTAAAAGGGGAGCAGTGGTGAGTGCACCACGCAGACAAGCCCTGCAGTCATTTAGATGTCTTGCAAGTGTTCCGCAGGTGAAAGCTGCTCAGGGGAAGGCAGTTCTGTGTATATGCAGAAGCAGGACTCAAGAGACCTTCTCGCACTGATAGTAAAGCTCCTCACTAACTGGTTGTCCCAAGGGCATGGTGGATTTTGCTGCACAAAATCTATTTTAAAGGTGTTTTTTTGATATTCCTTCTGTGTTTTTTGTTTCCCTAGACCTTGAAAGCTGAAGATCACACAATTGCATTCCTAGAGCACAAGGGCTCATTCCTGGCAATTCCTAGATCACAAGGGCTCCTTCCTGGCAGAAGGCATGACCCAGTGCACTGTGTCCAGCTGCCATGAGCTAAGCACCCAACTGGGATGCTAAGTCGGGTCCCTGCACTAGGATCCCTTCCTCACTCACCTTCAGCGGAGAATGAGCAGTTTCTTCATATACATAACGGGTGAAACTAAGGTCTGACCCACACCTGGCAATATCTCCCTAGCTTTCCCAATAGGTGTACAGGGATGCTTGAACAACCAAGAGCCTTAGTTAACGGAGTCCAAGAGCTGGCCACACAAAAGCTCTTGTAAGTAAGTGGGCGATTTGGCACCAGTGCCCTGGGTTGAACTCCACAGCCCTGGAGACTGCAGGTAGAGAATATTTCTGTACTTTGCCAAGGAGGAGAGGGTAGCCAGCCAGCAGGGAAATGTCTAACTCTTAATAGACAAGAGTGAGGCTAAATGAGCTGAAGAAAATGAGGCAGGAGGAGAAGGGGATACCGTGAATGCCTTCTGTTAAACCTGTTTGTCCTCCATGCAAAGTTACAATCCAGCTGCTTGGTGTTGTTTCCATGAGTCGTTCACTTTTTACTTATTCACATATGGGAACATGACCTCTCATCCAGGAGCTCTGTTCCATTGAGAGTAAATTTATGGCTGGCATCTGCTCCTGCACCAGGCACATGGGGGTGATTTACGGTAAAGAAATTGCATTCTGACCCAGCGACAAACCGTTTTGCCGAGATGCTGAAGATATAAACAATCAGGCTGTGTCATAAGCATGGGTACAATTTCAATACTTGTGAAAATGCTTACACCTCCCAGTCCACCCCACAGCCCCACTGCTGTTGTTCAGAAGTTGGATGCAGCTATAACTCTTTTGTGAGGTAGCAGGAACACTAACAGGGAGGCACATAGGCTGGGCTGAGGGTTTTCTTTTTGTTGGGAAACCTATTTTGGCACAAATGAGAGCTGTCTAGTAAGCAAGCATCCTCAGTCATGAAGAAGGTGCTTGGAAGGGGACAGGGAAGTGGGGCATCTCACGTGGGAATTTGTGGTGGCACTTGACTGTGTAAGGCCTGTGAACATGACCATGGGATCCACTGGCTTGGCAGATGGTGTTTGTGAAATAAAACCAAAATGAACTGAAAGCAGACCTGCCTGTGCAACCTCAGTTGCTGGGCTTGTTTCTCCTCGATCTGTGTGCGGACATTGTTTGAGACAGGAACCTGGGATGTGGGAAGGGGAGCAGAAATGGCCCTTCGTGACCCTTTCCTCTCCCTGCACATACACTGGGGTCTTTGTGTCTTTCTAGTCAGCATGTTCTCAGTGCTTAACTGAGTGGTAGTGTTACTGTTTTCCCTTACTCTACCCACAAGATTGCTGGAAATCAGGTTTGCTGAGAGAGTGGGGACAAAGGTGAGCTGCAAAAAATGCTGTGATGAAAACAGGAGAGTAGGAGGCCCTAAACCTTGCGCTACACATTGTGCTCATGCCTGTGGAAATGAAGAGTGTCTTTGGCTGCTGGCAGCAGGCTGACACCTGGTTAACAAGGAAATGGGTGGGTGGATGGCTTCCTGTCACCTTCAAACACAGAGATCTTGGCCATCCTGGAAGTGCTGCAGCCATAGCTTTGGCTTTGTCGCTACTGAGGGCATGAGCACTGGTAGCTGTTTGGACCAGTGAAGGCATTGCCAAAGAGTGTGCTTCCCTGTGTAGTGGCGAGCAGAAATCCTGGTCCTGCCTCCCAGGGCGTGCTCTGAGACTGCTGTGTATCTGCTAGAGAACAACCTCTGTTTCCTTTATTAGCACCTTCTGGACTTTCCTTGGTTTTTAATTTATTCTCATTTTGGCATGAAAGAGGAGAGAGGAGTGGGTGAGATACCAGAATGTGCTATCTGTCTCCTCAGCCTGGACTTGCATTAGGTCCAGTCACCTGCAGAAGGACAAGTACAACCCAAGGCAAGTACAAGTGCAGCATCCGTATTTCACGCTGCTTCATATCCAATCCTATCAAGTTTGCAGATGGGAGGTGACCAAGGGTAGGACTGCCATTCAAAGTGATCTCGACAGGCTGGAGGAAAGGGCCAGCCGGAACTCTGAGAAATTCAAGAAGGACAAATGCAGGGACCTGCACCCAGGAAGGAAAATGTGCTTGCAGTGCTAGGGGCTCGGATGGGCAGGCTGGAGAGCAGTTCTGCTGAAAAGGACCTGGGGGGTCCTGATGGGAGGTGACCATAAGCCAGCAGTGTGCCTTCGCAGCAAAGCAAGCCGACATCCTATCCTGCATGAAGAACAGCAGAGCCAGGACAATGAGGGAAGTGATTATTGCCACCTGCCACCCCCACCAAAGACACGTGTTACACCCCATCTAGGTACTGCCTCCAATTTTTGGTTCCTTCACTACAGAAGAGTAATGGGCAAACTGGAGGGAGTTCAGTGGAGGGCCACCAACATGGTTGGGCAGGCTGGAACACTCAGCTTCCGGCAGAGGCTGAGGGAGGCTGGGCTTGTTCGGCCTGGAGCAGAGACAGTTTCTGAGGCACCTAACAGCAGCACTATCCCCTGATATCTATGAGGAGCTTCTCAAGAAGGTTTAGCAGGGCTTTTTGCAGCAGCATATGGCAGAGTGTGAGAGGCAAGGGGCATAAGTTGCGATGTGAGAGGTTCAGGCTAGATATCAGGAAAACCATCTTCACCATGAAGACTGTCTAGTAGTGCAACAAATTGCCCAGAGAGGCTGTGAAAGTTCCTGCTTTTTATTTTATTCTTTTGAGCAGGAGGATCAGGGTCTGGGGCAGGGGGCGTGCTCCAGGGTGTAGCATGATTACGCTAAGGTCAGAGGCCAAGGCTGGTGTGGCACAAATTATGTGATACTTTGGCCACATCCACAAGAAAGGTAAGCGATCGTTTCCTAGGGATCCTCAGCATCAGAAGTTGAATAGGAAGAAACAAATGCTAGAGGTGCTTTATAGATCACGTAACTATAACTCTTTGGGGGTCTGGCTTTTCTGTCATAAGGATATTCTGCATAGATCTAGCCCCTAAAAAGCAGTCCCAATGCAGTCAGTGTTTTTTTGGGCACAATTCCCATTTTGGGGCTGTGGGACATCACCTGGGCTCATTTGTTAACAATAGGATTCACTGAATTTCACCTTCAGCCATCTACAAATTAGACCCCTAGAGACAAATTTTTTTTTAATAAATGCAGGCATCAATGACATTTGAGTTGCCCTGGAGTATTGAACATGGCACATGTTTAGGAAAGTCAAAGGCTTTTGACACTGTCTCCCACAACATCCTCATAGGAAAGCTCAGGAAGAGTGGGCTAGATGAGCACACAGTGA
>VZSC01006078.1:510087-528540 GCA_013398225.1 Steatornis caripensis | reverse complement strand
CCTGGACGCATTCCTGTGCAACCTGCTCTAGGCTAACCTGCTTTAGCAGGGGGGTTGGACTAGATGATCTCTAGAGGTCCCTTCCAACTCCTACCATTCTATGATTTTGTGATTCTATGAATGAAGGCCTTACAGTGGGTTCATCTCACACACTCACCCTTCCAAGCTCAGGGTATCTGGATGCCTCAAACTCATATGTTTATGCTATTTAGAGCCCTTGAAATGGCTTAGGATATCCCACGTTAAAGGTCACAGATGTCCTCGTCATCCTGCTTCATGTCTGCAGGTGCTTCATGGATATTTTGGAAATTCTAGGACATTTCAAACAGCACTAGAGGCCTATGTCTGGCAAACAAATTGAGCCATACTCGCCTACTTCAGGGCAAGGAGAATAACTCTGCTGGCCAGTTCACTGCTGCCCAACGTGAGAGCTAAAACTCTTGGTACACCTGGGTGTCTAAGTTGGCTAAGCTAGTCATCAACGGTTTGACTGAATTGCCTAAACAGAGGTGCTTAGTGCCATCTGAGACACCTAGAGCAGTCTGAGACGCACACATGGTGCTGGTAGACATGACAAAGGACCTAAAGGAGACCTGTGCCCTTCTGTTGCAGTGGTTGCAGCTGGTAGTTAAGCAGGGTGTCCTGAGGCCCTGGGGGCAATATTTGGTGTCTCTGCTAAGAAAATGGAATTCTGCTCTTGTTCTTCTCTTACAGACAGTGGAAAGTCAGCAACACCTCCAGACAGCTCCTTCACTCCCTGGTCTTAGGCATACTGCTTCAAGTGGGACTACTTGTCTCCCGAATGCACTTATGTTACCCTGACTAGCAGAGATGTCTACACGGTTAAGCAGTGGCACATGTCTGCTTTGAGGAGTGGTGGGCTGAGGTTGGGTTCGTGAGCGGATACATCNAGTGGGACTACTTGTCTCCCGAATGCACTTATGTTACCCTGACTAGCAGAGATGTCTACACGGTTAAGCAGTGGCACATGTCTGCTTTGAGGAGTGGTGGGCTGAGGTTGGGTTTGTGAGCGGATACATCTGTAACTCAGCACCTTAGTGGTCTATGCCCAAAAGAGACATGATTGGGAATTACATGGTATCACTGTGGCCTGAAAGAGCACCTGAGCTTATGGTGATGCATAAACAAGCACATCACCTGCCTCCATTATTGCTGCTACTTATCCATTTTCATCTGTAGTGACACTGGTGTCAGACCAGTTTGACATTTCCAAATCATCTCTCCTCTCTTATAGGTGCTGTTCACCGAGGTATCCCCCACTCCCTAGGTGGTACTGACTCTTCTCCACTGTCCTCTCCAAAGACACAGGGCTTTAACTCACGTGTGCTTCAATGAAAATCATCTGTCTATTCAGAGAAGGATGACTGAATGAAAAAGCATTTTGCCTTCTGTCATGCTTGCTATTGACTTATAAATAAATATTCATTATCCCATGGTTCGCCCACTACCTTGTCAATTCTACCTGGGTGAGAACGGCAGGGCAACTGCAAAAATTTGTTTAGGTATGTTCATTTTAGGCTTATGGAGGTGGGAAAACTGCTAGTCATGCTGCAGAAAAAGAGGAAATGTCAAAAATTCTCTTCTTTCACGTACCTACGTGCCAGGAGAGGGATAAAATGTTTTCTGGTCCAACTCTGTAACAGTCTACTTAGCTACTATTGCTATTAAAGATACAGTATTTCCAAGCAGGTAGCCCCAGGTACGAGGGGCTAAGAATGGGACAGAGAGCTCTGATCCATTGATACGAACCTTTAGGACTCTTTAAGCACACCAGCGGCATCCCAGACAATGGGGAACATGCCATTCTCATGTTCACATTCATAAAAGACAGCAGGGTGACCCGGCTCATGGCAGGCTAGTTTGATATTACTTTGGTAAAATAATGGAAATACTGATATGGGTATAAAGGGGTAGAAGATTTTAAAGAGGAGGTAAACAATTAATGCCAATCAACACGCTTTTTAGGGCGGAAAGGTTGTCAAACTCTATTTCATTCTTTGATGTGATTGTAGGTTTTGGCTGATAAAAGTAATTGCAAAGGAATGTACTCTGACTTTTGTATGTGTGACAGCACAGCAGATCGTGATTAAAAAATCAGCGTTCTACCCTATCAATACAAGGCACATAAAATGGATTAAGAACTGGAAACAAAGAAGCTGTCAAAGGGGAATCACTGTAGGAGACTGTTTTTTTAGAGGTGTTCTGCAGGGATCAGTAATAGGTCTGAATGCTGTTGAGTATTTTCACTAATGACTTGGAAGTAAACATTAAAACTGCTGATAACATTGGAAAATAATGAAGAGGACGAGGAGTTCTACAAATGCACTTTAGTACGGTTGTAAACAAGCTTTCAAGTCTAAGAAGCAGGCAAGCAGACCACACACACAGGAACCTGGAGCACGACACATCTGAGAGGGGTTTAGGCATACCAAAGAAGGAACCCAGAATAATTCTGCCAATATGGTGTTTTGTGGCTTTTGTGTGTTTTTCGTTGCGATGACTGACGCAATCCCTGACTGTGCGATTCAGAGGAGTGAAGTAAGGATGAAATTGCAATTTCCGCATGTTGCATCACTAGGCTTGATGTTGAAACAAAGCATCTGGATCTGGTATGCCCAATTTAGAAAGGATGTCACGAAAAAAAACCCCAACGACAACAAAAAAACCAAAAAGGAATGTTGTGGCAATAAACCACGAAAATTATTCATGGACCAAAAAACCACAGTTGTATGTAGATGCTTCAAGAAAAGCAGCTCAAGACCTGCTTATGGATGCCTTTGGGGGGGAAATGGTACATACGAAAGGGCTCTTTAATGTAGCAGAACTGAGCAGAGCCAGAACCAACAGGGAAAACCATGTACAGAAGCATGGGCGAGGTTTCAGGAGCTCGTGCATCTCTGAGAAGTGGTGGCCTTTCCCCCCAGAAACTTCGGATTACGACTGAAACCTTTCATTGCGTATTTGTTGACTTGATCAAGCACGGGGTGAGGGGCAAACTATGTTGTCCTACATGTGAAGGGTGAGACTTGGTGATTTGTTGGTCCCTTGTAACTCGCTACTCAAAAGCACGGAGCTGTGAAACCTGTAGTCCAGGGAGCTGACAAACCCACCTCTTGCTTTCCCACAGGACTTCATCTCTGGTCTCCTGCTTCTTTCCAAAATCCCTCCCTGCAACCCCTTTGTGGTCTCCACCCTCTGGCACCATGCAGTGTGGGTGAGCCAAGAGTAAAATTTTTCAAGCCGTTGGTCGGAGGCATGCGAGATAATGCTGAAAATTTTGCCTGGCGTGTTCTTAGGAAGGTTTTTCAGAAGTGAAAAGGCCAGCAAAACTTTGTACCAGAAGTTAGCCCACTTTCCAAACCGATGCTGTCTCCTGTCTCTGGGAACTCAACAATTTATTCATGTCCTGCGAGCGAGATGTCCCTAGGGCAGCCTGGGGAGGCTGGGACATTGCTCCCTGAAGAACCATCTTGAGGAAACAACTCTCAAAGATTCAAATGCTTCTTTATGAAATAGAGTCCACCAGACCTATCGCCAATTGTTTATGCTAAAGAGCACACTCCCATTAATGCTAATGGTGCTTTGGAGCATAAATCCTTGCTAATTGATAGAGGAATGTATCCCAGAAGAGTTTACTTTACTGCTGATTTAGCTGATAGATATAAATGTGTGAGAGGGAAATATTAGCATTCATGTAAAACAATTAGGTTATCAACAGGGGCGAATGATTCAGAAAATGACTGCAACTTTCCAGCTCCCTTTAATGGCAAAAAAGAAAGTCTGATAATGAGGAAAATCAGAGGGAATACAAACATGAGCTAATCGTTGCTATTACTTAATACTTGTGTTACATCGGCAGCCCCTGAACACCAGGGCTGGGTCCCCACCTGAGCTCTGTGCAGATGCGGGACGGACCGCACCACCCTGCTGCCCGCCAAGCTCAGTCCCCTCCGCGGGCTCGCTGGGAGAGCAACACTTCGGGCTTACAAGTCTAACAAACCTGTCCGTCGGATGTCGAGCTCGATAACATTTGCTAAATATGTATGAATAGAGGAGAACGATACAAGCAGCGGATAGATTTCCACAATTTAATTTTTTTTTTTTTTCAGATAATATAATGGCATATGAAAAGTGAGGCAGTAACGCAGTTCAAAAGGAAAATAAGAAAGCAACCCCCAGCACTCTCCTGGATCTTTCTGCCAAAGGCTGATGTTACTGAAAGTTTGCTAAATACAAGAAGTACGGGTATTTCATAAAAACCTGATTGTTCGAAACCTACGGTTTTGTGGCAAATGTACAGCCATCGAAGGAATAAATTTTTCAGTGTCCTCAACAGTTTTAGCATTTGAGTCCCATTTAGGTCATGGGGTTTGATGTGAAAATGCTTTCCCAAGAGAAGGGTCAGGTACAGTAAGCCGCATATCTTCCGCGAAAAGATGCTTTGACCTCAAGTGTTGAATATGTGATTTTGAGCGTACGGGGTTTAATTTTTTATTCTAAAGCTGTCTAGAATCAGGAGGAAAAAAAAGTCATAGACCAAAAAGAAGTACAGTGGTGTTTGTGGAAGTAATACAGTATTGTTTCTTCACATTTTCTGATTCACGTATTTTAGGTATTTCTTAGTTTTAGTGTAAAAGCAAGCACATTTGCTTTTGCAGTACAGAAAAAGATAGAAATGTCTTCATTTTCAGTATCTTTTGCTGCAAGTCACTGAATGGTGAGACTTTTTCTCCCCACACACTTCAGTAAGCCTAATTTTTAAGTTCTCCGTTATTAATGAAATATCAAATGAATGATATAACACTTGCCTGGGCATGGTTAAAGACCGTGTACCCAGCAAAATTTCATATAACAAAAAGCTCCCAACCCTAGAAAGATGGTTCTTTTTTTCCATTTAATGCTCATAAAATTTTACAGACAACAGAATCCTTTCTTAAGCTTTATTTAAGAAATCGAATACTATTATAGTTCAATATATATAAGACACATCCAGTATTGTGTTCCTGATAGCAAGTGCATAGATTTTGTTAAGATATCATTTTTATATTTAAATTTTTTTTTTTATTTGTTACTCAGTAGCACGTTTCATGATCACACGAAGGGATATTCCCAGTGATTTTGCTAAGAGCATGAGAGAAAAAACAGAACACAGCAAAGTAGTGAAACTACAACAGAGATGAGGAACAAAAACAATCAGGCAAACTATCAGTACAGTCGATTCCTGATAAGTGAATAATCTGATTGCTTGGTCACAATGCTTTATTCACTTATCAGGAATGATTCACACTACATTTTGTTAAACTGTTTTCCTTAGCCTAATACCTAAGAGTCACACTGGGCAAAGGCACACACACTCTGGCAGGCTATTCTTTAATCAGCAAGTCTTGTGACAGTTTGGTAATTTCCCATGGCGATACACATATAGCTAACAAAGAGACATTTTGCTAACACTGCAAGGTGCCTTACATAATTGAAATTAAAAGCATGCATTTAAGCAGGACAAACTGTTCAGCTGCATTGCTTTAAGGAACTCATTTTTCCCCGTTGCTGAAATAAAAAAAAAGAAAGAAAGAAAGAAAAACCTGTATCTTTCAGCCCTGAGTGTTAAAAGAAACCCAGCTGCAGCAGAAGTCTTTTTTTTTTCAGTTGTATTTTTGGAAGAGAAGACCCTTCACAAAGCTCTAGTTTCTTTCCTAAGACCAAGTTTGGATGAAAAAAAAAAAAAGAAAAGAAAAAGCCAAAACCCAGAAGACCGTCCACAGCAACCTAAGAAACCCAGAGACCAATTCTGATTTACCATTCATGCAAGTCAAGACTTACTCAACTGAATCCACTGGTGTCAACATTACCCAAATCAGGATCATATAGTCTAGAGGTTACAGTCTGACCATCCGTTTCTGCTTTCCTGCCTGGGCTGTCCACCACAGGTGGTTTTAGATAAAACCTAGGAGTTGCGTGGAAGGCATTTACTTGGACCCCTGACCTCTGACACGAGACCCTGCACGACAACACTTGAGCTCGTTTGGGACTCCAGACTCAGCACTTACTTGCCTTTCATGGAAACGGAAAAGTTAAAAAAAAAAGCAAAAAAAAAAAAGTTTTTTAAAAAATATGAGCAATAACAACTAGGCCGACTCACGAGCCACCAGAAAATGTCAAAACTCTTCTAAACGCAGGAGCCAATGTCGCCGCTGACACCACATGGGAACACCCAGTGCGCCACGACCTCGTGGGACGTTGTTTGCGGGGGTGGGGGGGGTGTGTGTGTTTGTGTGTGTGAGCCAGAGCCAGAGTGCCAGAAAGACCAGGGGAGAGGAGACAAGAGGGAGGAGTGTCGTTTGGGTCTCATAAGAGCACTTTTAAGTGGTCTTCGATTCCTGAGCATCACAGAAAGTGGGACGAAGGAAAGGGATGGGGGCGTATGGCTTGAATTCCAGAGAGCACTCGCCAGTGCTGCTCTCTCCTCCTTGGGTTTGGTTTGGTTGGTTTTGTTTTTTTTTTCCTCCCTCTCCAAATTGTAAGGTTCGTATCTGTGATCAGAGAGAAGAGAGACTTTTGTAAACCAGAACAACATAGATTTTTCTTTTGCAGCTTTTATTTCATTGTGGCAGACACCGGTCGGGGGAGAGCCGAGGGATTCTTGTGAGGAGGAAAAAAAATTGTAGGAAATGAAAGAATAAAAAAACCTAAAAGCCAACTGTAAAAAATAATAAGAAAAAAAGTGCTATGGTATTTCTTTTGTCCCTTTTGAGATTTGTGTGATACTATTAGCCAATGCTGAGAATGATCTGCTTTGTAAGCCCACAGCAAAAATATCACCCGCTTGAACAACAGGGGTTCTTTTTTCATCATTTCTTTTTTTTTTTTTTTCACTTTGACTGGCTTTAATAGAAAGTCTTCCTGTGCTCACTTGGATTTTATTTTATTTTATAAATTATTATATGTATAACTGCACATAAGAAGCTCGATCACCTGGTAGGCTTCTGCAGGCTCTCACAGCCCTAGTTAAGACGTGATTAGTTTCCAAGGAGAGTTTGACTAACACCACATGCCATGAGAATACTGTGCAGTTTGGAAGGAATCCCAAGGCGATATCCTCCTTTTCTTGAATGTTTCATATGCTTCTGAAAAGTAGTGGCGGAGTATTATTATTATTTTCTTAACAACTAGGAAGAATTGATCTCCATGACCCGCATTTTCCAGACTGACTGAAATGTCACAGCAAAAAAAGAAAGAAAAAAAAAAATCTTTTCAGGTGGCTTCTGTGTGTTTGTGTGCAGAAGCTTTTGCAGTTAGAAGGCTAACAGAAACTACCTTCGATATGACTTTGCAGGAAACTCATTTAAAATGCTTCCTGCTCAGCCAGATTATCCAAGTGATAAGGCAAGACTAGGGGGAGGAAGAGGGAAAAAAAAATAAAAATCAAAGAAAGCGTAACATGTCTAAAATGTACAAATCCTCTTTTGCCCCCCAATCAGATATTCACTTAGGTGGAATCGACTGTATCTTTTGTACACAACCAACAAATAGAGAGAAAAAAAAAAAAACAGGCACGTGAAACAGTGAGGTGTGTAGATGTATTACCAACACAGAATGACCACCAACAATACAACACACAAAGTAGAGAGACAAGTATTAGGAAAATGGTTTAATATTGGAGACAGAAGCAAAAAACTGCATCACACAATAACATACGTTACAAAAATAAGTCTGACTGTTTCAACTACACGGTTATGTTCACAATGAGGACAGAAGAATCAGAAAAAACTCTGATCTAAACAGCAAAAAAGCAAACCCCTAACGGTTTAACTAATACATTTATCCACGCAAAGTGACCGAGTACTCCTAATTCTAATTACCTTATTGTGTAACTGCACGATACAGAATAAAAAGTGAAACTTACCGCTTTTGTTAAGACAAAATTCTAAACACTAGATATAAGCAAAGGGAAAAAAAGAAATCAAGCCAAAGTTTTGAATTCTCTAAACAAAACCAACTCTCTTTCTACCGTCCAGAAATCAAACTTGAAAATCAGTCATGATCGAGGGGGCCCACGAGAGTAAGCCACAAAAATTGCCATTTGTTTTTTAATCTCCAGTATAAAAAGTTCCACTGGTACAAAATGCATAAGTACAATCAAGTTGTAGAAATAGGAAAGCCTGCTTTTTTTTCTTTTTTTGTTTTTTTTTTTTTTTGGCTCAAATTCCATCAAACAACAAAATCCAAATGCATCAATAAAACAGAAACAATACTCAAATGGTCTTACAGTTTCCACTAGATTGCATTAACTTTGGCTTTTCTCAGACAATACTTAAAAACTAGTTTGTAATTCTAAACAAAATGATAGTATTATTAATCTACAAACAACAATTCTCACAGCACAAAAAAAACACAAATACATAGGTTTGTTTTTTTTTTTTTTTGTATGACATTATCCAAAAAGGTAATGAAACTACAGGATATTTTTTTCCTTTTGTTAATTAGCACTTAAGATAATAAAAACAGAAACAGTAAAATGATTCCAGAGTAGCACAAGCCAAGGAACTGTAACCCCTATGGTGAAAGAAAGATGAACTTGTTACTCCTTTGAGGACTGCCATTTCATCGCAATTAGCTGATTCGTTTGAAAAAACAACTAGTCTAGTCTTTTGATTTGAATTTTGTAAAGCAATTATTTCCCTTGTTTTTCTTCCTCTCTTATTAGGCCCTTGCACCCTTGCAGCTTTTTCCTTTCAATATTTTGGAAGAGAACTGGTAGATAATTTGTCTCCAAGGAGGTGTATGTTTGGGTTTTTGTTTTTGTACTCAATTTTTATTTATTTTTTTAAAAAAAATTATTTCAAGAGGAACACTTTTCTCAGCAATGACCCATCTCAGTTGCCTGGAAGTACAGAAACATTCTTCCTCTCCCACTGCTAGGCCAATGTCCCGTGCAGCGTAATTCGGGGCAGCCTGACACCGAGTTCCACTGCCTGAGGACCAAAGGCGTCACCGCTCTAACCAGACTGGTAAACCCACAGGACACACTAGGGCATCTAAGAAAGCTTTGGAAATTTATACGGTGGGTACAATGAGAAAAATTGGAGAAACAGTCTAAACAATCCAAATGATGATCTCATATTATATATATATATATATGTACATATATATAATATAACGTACGTGAGATGATACTTTGAATATGCAAAATTGCTGCAAGTAGTACAAAATAGCCCTCAAAGGGTGTAGGAAGGCCCCAGCAGTAGTAAAAACATGTGAGAAAAGTATAGATCATTTATTTATAAGTGCATGTGCTATAAGAAGGAAACTTTTTTGCATCACTAGAGGCTAGTCCTTTCCATCCCAGGGCTCTACATAAAGAAGCATTTAAGTTGGGGATGAGAGACAAGAGTGCACCAGCTGATGTTGTTCATATAGGGCTTCGTTTTTAATTTTAGGTGGCTTCGAATATAATCGGATAGAAATAGGAAGGGGAAGACGGTATGGCACTTTATCATCAGTAGCAGGTACTGCTGCTCACACACATTGGATTGGCAATGAATTCTCTATACCGGTAGCAAAGAAGCAAATTTGGTTGTTGGTTGCTATTCTCTATACCGGTAGCAAAGAAACAAATTTTGGTTGTGCGGTAGAAATGCAATCTAATCAGACTTACAAGGCAGTGAAAAGGGCTACCAGCATCTCTTTTCTGGTTCCTTACACAGAGCTTCCTCCAGCAAACACCCACATCAGTCACATATATATTCCCATGGACTACTTGTACGAGTAAAGTTACTCCTCTCTCTACGAGTGTCTGCAGGAGTAAGCCAATATATTGCCGTTACAAATAATGGCAGATAACACCAAACATTACAGTGTATGTAAACTTTATCCATAAAAAGTAGTTTAACTGCAGTGCACACTGAATTTTCACCCAGGAAGATCTAGTGCATCTGATTTAAGCAAAAGTTCATTTATTTAAATTACAAAAATATTCTTTTTTTTTTCTCCTCAAGGTTTTCAAATGGTGGATTTACCACTCCTGTCTGGGAGCGGCTCACACAATAGATAATTAAAGAATTGTGTTCTTTTTCTTTTCTTTTATTAATACTGAACAGCATATTCCAGCAGCATATTAAAAGCTCTTTAAGAAAAGACAAAATCCCCAAAATCTAAAAAGGAAAACCACAAGTTAATTACGGTTTTAAATAATTTTAGTTATAGATACAGAAGAAATTTAGACAGCAGTAAAATATTTTTGTCCTTCAGATCTGCCCTGTGCATTGTTCTGATTTCAACCATGTATTAAATAAACCACAAAAAACTAAGTATATATATATTTATAGATATAGATATATATATAAAAATAAACAGCAAAATGGTGAATGTATAAAAGGTATTAACACTCAAGACAGCTCTGGGTGGAAAGGGTTAAAAGTTCAAAACTTTCTCACCTTAGAGGTTTCCATACAATATGAAGAAAATACATAGTGAGGTTTGCTTTCACAGCATTGATGTGTGCAGAGTGGTTAAAAAAGTGAAACATGGGCACTTATACAATGTTTTACAAAAAACATCAAAGAGAAATAACAAACAATAACAATTTCAGGCAACAAGACCACAGGATAGCAAGTTAACAAACTCTTTAACCTCTTTTTTCTTTAAATATTAGGGATTTATACAAAACACATAATAAAATACCCATGTTATCAAATTACTTCACACAAGAAACACACTGAAGCTCTAGGAAGAAAGTACCTTTGGAATTTGGCACTATAGTTTCACTGATTTTTTTTTTTTCTTTAAAAGAAAAACCGATCACATTTTGCTGAACACAAACACATCTAAATTGTTCACAATAAAAAAATGACATCAATGCGTCACAAGCCAACACAAACTTATTCTGGAATATTTTTTCATTTTTCACATGAAATTCTTTTTTTTTTTTAAGCAAACAACTTTTTTTTTTGTGTTTTTTTTTTTAATCTTGTTTTTGTTCTTGTTGTTCAAGTAAACCAATTTTAAACTCGTCTTTTATAGACATAGAACACTTAAGACCATAAGACTCATGATGAAACCACAACTTAATTCACAGAAGCACCAACGTAACACGTTTTACAGTAACCTTTCTTCTGTACATTGAAACAGTATAAAATATAGGTAATTTCATGTGCATTAAACCATGGATTGTCTAACTGTGAGTCAGTTCAGCAAAAGGTGACACAAGTAGGTAGCATTTGCCCTAAAACAGGGTAAATATTTTCTTATACTAATCTACAAAAAGTGGTTCTATATATATACTTTAATGAGAAAGTGAGCCACCTAAAATGGCCTTATCAAAAAACTTTACACTGCCTGAAAAATGTAAAAACTATTACAGACCTCTAGAGACTTAAAATCAGACAGTTTTATTTCTCAAACTGTTTTGGAAGTAGTCTGTTAGAAACCAACATTCTGTGCCTCTGGACACATATTGCTATTGTCACCAGTGACCAGGCAGAATGCCAATCCCTGTATAATACTTTCAAGTCTGTTTTTTTTATTTATTTTTTTTTTTTACGAAATGAAAAAAAAAAACCAAACCAAACCAAAAAACCAACCAAAAAAACCCAATCAAAACAAAAAACCCAAAAAACCAAACAAACAAAAAAACCCAAAGGAAGAAAGAAAACCAAAGAAAAGGAAAGAAAGAAAAAACATTTTGCCACAGGTTGTTTTTAAATCCTATCATTAATTTATCTAATAATAAATTTCAGTCTTGCATGAATGCAGCAATGTTTTTTCACATTGACTTCCCGGAATTCATAGCTAGATGAGGTCACATGCAAATTTCAAAGGTCAAACTAGACCAAAGGTCAGTAGGAGAACCAAATATGATGTGAGGTCAGAAAGACATCAGAAACAATGACGGGACGATGAAACTTTTTTTTTTTATTTTTTTTTGAGACGCCACAGGGACATGCTAGGCAAACGATGGGCTAACGGGCATGGAGATGTCTAGGGAAAAAACAAGGAAGAGGAAAAAAAGTTACACAGAATCTATGCAGCACAAACAAAATCACTTTTATGGGTGCAGGAGAAAACTAATGCAAATCTTTTATCAGTAGAGTCTATGAGCCGTTCACATAATTTGCATTAACTTACAATACTTGTCAACAAGAGCACAATGGAACCCCAAAAGGATCCATCTGAAAGGAGTCAGAGAGAATGGATTCCTCTTTGGGGAGAAAGGAGAGGAAAGAACCAGTTTCTACGAATGCAACAGAAAGGTACGGGGAAGGGGTGGGGGGAAAGGTCAGACAACTGAGCTTTAAACTAGGTAATGGAAACTACGAACAAAATAACCAGACAAATACAAACGAGAGGATAAAAGCATGAACTGTAAAGGGTGTAGGGTTCAACAGTGAAAAAGCGCCCATTCTTGGCACAATTACTCTAGAGACTACTTCAAAGGATCTAGCTAGCATAGAGAGCTGCTCTTTAGGTATCCAATAAGTTAACAATAGGCAATAAATAACTTCCATTATTTCTGAGGCAGTAAAAATTTTGTATAAAAATAGAAATGCTTTTTACAAATAAAATTTACAGGCCTGTGGCTTTCTTTTTTTATTATTATTAAATTTATCTCTCAAGAAACATCAAGTATTGTCACTCATTTTATTTTATTTTTTTTTATTTTAAACCCTGTAGCTTTAGAAACAGATCTCTAAATCTTTTTTACATTAATCCTTTCCAAAAACCCAAGAACTTAAAAAAAAAAGTGAAATATAAAGACGACCAGTGTAAAATCAGACTAATACATAACAATACATTGATTTGAACTGAAAAAAAAAAAATCAAATCTTTTCCAAAAACAAGTTGATGTAGTGGAAAGACTTGTTTCCATTTTTGTTGCAAAATAAGTGCTTCAACTGGCATGGCCATTTTGTTTAACCTATAAACTGCTGGTGCCACCCTGGTAAAATACGATCCATCCACAGAAAACAACTTTTATTGTGTGCTAATGGCACCAGGGTTCACAGAGTTAAATTGCACATTTTTTTTTTGCGTGTGTGTGTGTGTGTGTGTTGCTTTGAATTTCAAGACGTTTATTTTTTTTTTTTAAAGGAGATAAATTATGCTGCAAAACAAAACACAGTAACACAACTCAGTAATTACTTGGCAAGAAAATGGGAGCCAAGTCTAATAAGGACAAGTGGGGAAATGGAAGTGGTAACTGTAAAAATAACTGTCTCTTGGTGAAGGTTGGCTATATGTTCTTTCTTAACCCCCCTGCAGAGGACAGGTTTCTCGTGGGACTTACCCTAAGAAAGCTAAAATAAGAGCAGTAAGCATCTGGGGTTAAGATCAGTAAGGTTTGCTGTCATTTTTGGAGCGTTTCAGCTGAACCTTCAAGCGTTTCATGCCAATCTGAAAGCCGTTCATAGCCTGGATAGCAGCTTGTGCAGAGACTGGATTGTCATAGCTAACAAAACCTACGAGACACAGAACGGAGGCGGGAGAGAAAGCGAACTGTAGGTTAGAACAAATGTCAGAAGGCTTTTTGTTAGGATTTTATTATCACTATTTATTCGACACATTTACCTCACTTTCACTTAGTTCTTTGATCACACGTCATATCCCATTTCCTCTCCCGTTTCCTTTGCCTTCCCCTTCACCTTCGCAACATTTCTTTACTAGACGGGATGCAGCTGGCCAGTTTTGCTGCAATGCTGTTCCCGATCCGCTATTTATCTACCTACCTTAGAGACTGAATATACTTATATTTATTGCTGTGACACTTCTCACTGTAATACCTACGCACCTCTCGGTCTATTAGGAAGTACTATTAGGCCAGTCTGCAGATGTGAAGCTGAAACAGAAAGCCTGGTTACAGAAAAAAACCCCAAACTTAGATGCCTACACACATTTGCACACCTGAGTGTGAGTTCATGTGTACTGGTCCTGTGTGCTATGAAACGCTGATCTCCTTGGGCTTAGCCTAGGCCAGCTGCAGTATTAATATTTTGTATTTTTACAGCTCCCTCCAGTTCAAGATCTCAAGGTACATGAAATGTTAATTAATTCAGCCTCTTGGTCCCCAAAGGGGTATGCGAGCATCGAAATGAAGCAACATCTTAAAGACAATGGCAGGGCTTGATGAGAAGTCCAGATCTTCTGCTCCTCAGTTGCGAGCACTGACTAGGGGGATAATGCTTCCTCGGGTAATTCAGAATGGCTGGCGTGCCTCAGCTTCCTTACCCCGGGAGACTAAAAATGTTCCATTCATAATGGACGCAAATCTCCCTGATTCTGGAAGCTCAAAATTCATTTTCATATCTGGGCCTCCCACTTGTAATTACGAAGCTCGCCTAACTGCTGCTCTGCCTCAGCTCTGGCTAATTACTACTGTACTCAGCCTGCTATTATGCATCTGCTTTGAAATGCTCCCTCTTCTTTGCACTTGAATTTGCCTTAACATTAACGCTTCAGTCTGTTAAAGCACGGATCCCACATACTTTGTTTTCCATCCTAACAGACAGGCTTCTCAGCGCCTCTCTCCTACCAGCTTTCTTCATTCGTGCTTAGTGTCTGTGTACTTTTCCGATTCGTAACCTCTTTTTATCATCATTTTAACCTGCTCTTTTATGGCTTCTGCTTACCTCGCACTGCTGCCCTCTTCCATCTTCAGTGTCAGAATGATACACTTTCCTCATTGTAAAGAAAAAAAGCCTCTTAGCAAGTCATCTGGTCCTTGTCCGGCTGCCCTCCTTCATAGACCTTCTCTATGGCTTCATCTTAGATCAACTTCACCAAACTATTTAACTTAAGACTTCTCCGACAATTCAGGCTAACTTCTGTTCCTTCCACTCAAAACCACCTCTCACTTAAATCTCTGCAGACCTTCTCCTGGCTAAAGCCAATATGCTCTATTCACGTTGTTCTGTGGTTGATTATTTGTTACTTCCTTAAAGGATAACAAATGTTCTTCCATGCCTTCCTTGGTTTTAGTAACTCTTGCCACTTCCTCGCTTTCTCCACTTGATCATTTCCTCCTAATATTACTGCCGTATCCTGAGCAGCTTCATCACTGTCTTCCTTTCTTCCTTCCTTCCTTTTCCCTATTTTCTTCTAGGAGACCTTACCCGTTCACATGACCCCAATCACCGTCTTACTGCACTCCTGTACCTACTTCATCAGCTCACAGATCTCAGCCTTGATCTCTAGGATTGCCTCAGGGACAGAAAAGAGATCTATCGTGAGTTGCAAGGCAACTTGGAAAGCACCTTCCAGGCGGGTGCTCCACAACTGAGATGTAGCTACTCTCACCTACCTTGCCAATTCAGCATTTTCCTACAGCTTTCCTGACCTTCACTTATATTCTATTAAGCGCATTCAGAATGGTCTTTTGCTATGAACTTATCACCTTAGTTCCTTTTGTTCTTAGCTAGTTCTAGCTGCCTAAAAGTTAAGCAACTGATCTAAACTAGTCACTTAGATGGCATCTATGAATGGTGAATGAAGAGAAGCAAGCACACCCAGAGGTGGCTTTTACACCCCCCGTTCGAGTCACCAATTTAGACACCTCCACTGACGACAGAAGAACCATTAGCTCGGGCTATGCTTACCTTGCAGGGGAATGAGACAAATCACCTCATTCCACGTCTCTTTATTAGTTTCCTTGCCTCAGCCACAGCTTCAACCATACAACCTCTGCACTGCATCAGTGGAATCAGCCTTTAGCACTCCGTTCTTCTGACTCACAATTTGTCTCTTTACACAGAATGCAATATCTACATTAGCCTGTTAAACACTTTCATCTTCTCCCTTACCAAGAACATTCATTTATAAAGCTTACAGAGGAATCTGGCGTTCTCTCCCTTTATTTATCTTTTACTGATTGCAGCCATTCATCATTTCTTTGTCTGAAATTTAAATGGCAGGTTACACGCAGATAGGATGATGTTTCTTATCCATTTTCAAAGACTCTGTCATGACGATTCTGATTTTTGTTTTAAATCTCTTGGTATCTCTATAACCAGGATAAATATTTGTAATCACTCGAGTAGCAATTTTGCTATGAGGCAGACTGCATTTATGCTCTGATGTCATCGGGTCCCCCCTCTCCTGCCTTACTTTTACATCTCTCATTTCTCTTATTCTAAGGTTTAGGAAAGGTGAGACATAAGCTTGAAGAAGGAAACCCTTTGTCTGCTGAATCAACTAGAGCTCATGAGAACTCATGAAAGAGCACTTCCAGGTGTAAACCAAATGTCCTGTCACCTTCATTGCCATTTAAGATTTTGAGCATTCATTTGAGGTGGACAAGAAACCAAATAATGCCAAAGTCCATTTTCTGCAAAGAAAAGTTATTTTTCATTTTGAGAAGCAGTGTTAGATAAAAGTTCGTCACTGCGTTTCACTACCCTGTGACTCACTCGGAACGCACCTTCCCTTCCCAGTTCTGCCAGCGGACAGCTTTGGACAATCTTTTCACCTTTCTGGTGCTCAACCTGTCCTCATCTGTAATTTGACCTTCTCTTTCTTTGGGCAGGAGATTGGAAACTCCAGAGTAGAAAGTACTAAGCATGTGCAAATCATAATTGCTATTATTATTATTATTATTACTACAAGGGGAAAAAAGACCAAACCAACCAAACAAAAAAATGAAACCCAAACTGTACCAAGAGCAATGACCATCAATGATACAGGAGAGAAATGCGTTCTTCAGATGCACTATTGCCCCAGTTTTCGGGTGGGAGGACAGAGGAAAAATAAAGATTTTTAAAACAAAAATATGGGACTGAAACAACAAATAGACGATTCTTGCTAATAAAGCGGAGGAGGTACATACAGACTATGCTAGTATGTCAAACTAGCAGGATTAATTCTGGCTTTGCCTGTGATTAGCAGCATCACACAGGTAGTCATCTACTGAATCAGAAAATCTCAACTTCCTCTGCCACTGCGGTACTTTTTGTTTTTAAAGCAGAACTCTCTGACTGGTGGCAGAATGTCTGGGGAGGAAGAATGAGAAATTGAAATGTTAGTGAAAGCTGACTAATGCCAAAAAGACAGAGGACTCCTCCATCTGTTGGGTGTTGACCTCTCAATTTTCAAAACCTCAGTGCATCACTCTAAGTTAGGTAATTTTGTCCCGTAAATCCAGACAAACGTGTAAGTAGGTAATCAAAGGGTAAAAGGAAACCCACAAAAAGCAAGTGTGGGGAGAGAGCTGATGAATTCAGCCGCCTGCCCAAACTAACCTACATCCTTTCAGCAGTCACCACAATTGCTGTCTTTTCATTAACATACCTTGATTTGACATTTCGTCAAGATTCCTGGAGACCTCAACAATGATTTTGTCACCCCAACATACTAACTGAACTGGCTTCAGATTATTAGGGAGTCCATTTCAATTCCACTTTTGAAATTTGCTGCAGCCTCAGAGACTGTTTTAATCCCTTGCAGAAACACGTTGGACTAAATTAGTTGAGATATGAACAATTTTTTGTTAAGCTTAAAGAGGTGAATACTTAAAAAATGGCCTGAAAGACTACGGAAAAATGCAGAAACGATGTTGTACCCTTTTTCTAAATCAAATTAAGTTTCCAAGTGTACTAAGGGCTTGTCATCGGGTGAATAACACTCAAGATTGTGGAAGGCTTGAATTCCAGCGCAGTAGGTATTTCTGAGTAACTTGATGAATTCTACTTGTATTTCGGTACTGCCTGTTTAGATACATTCAAATCTTTTCAAGATGGGTTAAAGCCCAATAGCTGTTCCTGAATGGCACTTGTGGAGACAAGTCCTTAGACAGACATATTTTAAGAAAACTTAGATTTAAAAAAAAAAAAAAGATATCTAAGCTAAGAACCATGTATTATAGTTAAGGGAGGCTCTTCAGATAGGGACACTTCTAAGTTAAGGGATGGTGCTGGGCAAAGACCAACACTGTTGGTACAAAGGAGTTTTGGAAATTAGAGAGTTGTCTGGACTGGTTACTCTTCTGTTGTGCACGCAGTTGCATTCCTTTACTCTGGGAAACAGTTGTCACTATTTCAGCTCCAATATTTTAGGTCAAACCTTATGAAACTTATCTTTAAGAGATTCGGTCCTCTGCTTAGACCCTCCTCCTGTCTTGCGTAAGACCACAATTATTAGACCAATGGTCTAACAGATTGCCACTCACTTACATTCTGCACTCAATCAAAGCACTGAGCTGGTGCATCTATGCTATTCAGCCCACTTAATCAACCCTAGAACTTGTTTTGTACCAACATATCATCTTCTCCTCTGTTGTGATTGAATTTTCTGGCAGCTTACAGTGTTCTCTGGGAAACTTGGCACTGATCATAGAATCATAGAATCATAGAATGGTAGGGGTTGGAAGGGACCTCTAGAGATCATCTAGTCCAACCCCCCTGCTAAAGCAGGTTAGCCTAGAGCAGGTTGCACAGGAATGCATCCAGG